>JAFBJW010000365.1:2770303-2905702 GCA_016785235.1 Pseudorhombus dupliciocellatus | reverse complement strand
CCAACACACACACACACACACACACACACACACACACAGAATGTTGATTTGTTTGAAAAGGGATTGAGAGAAATTAGCCAACAAGCAAACCCATGCGAGTGACTACATGCTGGCTTCATCCACACTGAGAGGAGGCAACTAGTCTTTCCTGCTGGGCGGGAGTTGTAAAAGCACAAGCATGAGCCTTTCTTCTTCTTCTTCTTCTTCTTCTTCTTCTTCTTCTTTTCCTTTTTTAATTATACCACATTTTACTGTGCTGCTTCAATGACTATGAATTTTAAAAATAAAAATAAAAATACCTCTATGTGATGAATATGAATCACATATATAAATATATGTATATATAAAATTCAGATTTTTGCTGTCACAGCCTGTGTTCGTGTGATGTGATGTGTCGATGATCCAGTATAGTGAATGTAAACTTTGTCATTGTGAGAGACATGAGATGGATCAGTGTGTAGGTGAAGCCTGGCTGATGTATGACCATTGATTTGTGGCTCCATTCATCACCATTTACCAGTAAATACTCACTTTCCAGGCCTTGCCATCTGCTCCGTGATGACTAATAGCCACAGTTTAGATGGCTGTTAAAGGTACAGTGTAAATAATCTGCTGGAGAACAGACGCTGCTCCCTGTACTGTACCCGCGTGGCCCCCTGGAGCAGCTTTTGAAAACCATTAGAAAAAGCACAGGGAAGTGCCCACTTTGGGAGTGGTTTGAAAAATACGGCCCAGCTCCAGTCATTAATCAACTTTACCTGTGGCGAACATGCTTTGACTTTATTAAAGTTGGTAAAGAATGCAGGGGCTTTTTTAGTTTGGCAAACAATAGAAAGAATTTATCTTGATTAGTGTGGTGAAGCTCACTGGAGGGGAACAAAACCTGCAATCTAAATTTTGCACAGCACTCATTGCCCACAAATAGGTTTCATGCAAATCTCAAGGAAGATTACAATCTATGTTTTCACAATTTGACACCACAGAGAGTTACACAGCCATGACACATGTCCACTGTTTCCTGGCAACGCGATGCTCCGTTTGCAAGTTTATCATTAGCTTTAACACCATTTAGTGACACTGATGTGTAGTCATTGGCATCATGATACCTTTGATTTGATGCTTTAAAGTTTCTGTTTTTTGCCATGTTTGTAAACTAGTCAGTTTTGGACAAGTTGAAAAAAAACCTTTTCATTCACCCTCAGACCAATTGTAAATGATGCTATCATCATCCATCATTTTATCAACTCCTCGAAGCAGAACATACGCCACATGTTGTAACTGGGGTCAGCTGAGCTTAAGGTTCAATTCCATAAAACATAATTGGAGTTATTGGAATATAATTTCATCATAGAAAGCTCAGTTCCTTACTTTAAAACATATTTACTACTACAAGTATGAATTATTCTCACAGCGCTTGCTTCTTTTCAATTGTTCAGTATATAATTTAATTTGCTGCGTGTCACGTTTTATGGTCCTGACTCATGTCATTTCTGCTTCCAGTTTAAAACTGTTTTTATATGAATTTTCTAACATTCAGTGGAAGAAATGAATGGGACACCGACCTGGCAGACATTTTGTTTCACCCCAGCTGAAAAAAAAAAAAAAGAATACAGGTGCAACTAATCACATTACTGATGGTTAAATTCCATTCCGCTCCTCAGGCCCTCCGTCATACTATTACACCTTCTAGCTGACTGGCATGGGACACTTAAACGGAGCACGGCCATAATTGGTGTTATTACTCACACTTGTGGTTCCCGTGTTAGGCCAAGTCTAAACGTCCACTGTGTTCAAGTCAGTTAGGTCAGTGTAGCTGCAGCTAGCTGACGTGTAGATGGGGAGGGGTCTTTGTCACATGGTGGAAGACATGCAGTGAGACACTGGAGTCAAAGGTGAGGACCATTGTCTTTTGACCAGTATGTAACCAGGTGTGCGATGTTTTTTTTTTTCATCCTGACTTTCCACTGAGGCAGATTTTGTGTCACCACTGGAAACGAACGCACGAAACAGTTTCCTTCCAACCCTGTGTCGACCTCACAGAGTTCTATTTCAGAGCCTGGCTAATTGCCAAAGCTTTGCCTCATTTCCATGTCTTAACTGGTTTGTTATGGGTTTTTAGAGCCCAAGCCAAAGCGTTTTAACCAATGGGGAGGATTGGGCACTTTCTAGATATACGTATGACAACAGGCACTCACAGAAATTTCGTGTAATTAGGACATTAAGTATTGTCCTAGTATAAGATATTTTTTTAAAACCAGAATGTTGTAGTAATAGAATGAATATATTTGACAAATATTTCCTCAGCCTTATTGTAACACAGGATTGAGTGAAGTGAAAACTGTTTAAGTCTATGAGGATCTCATTTGCAGTCATTGCAGCACACACATTTTTTAATGGCTACATTTTTATTTTACTAGATCCATCATTAGCATTAACAACTTGAGATTTTAGCATTAAACTAAATTTGATTACTCACTTAAAGTGGTGGAAAGCAACACCCATGTTAAGTCATGTTTCCCAGCCCAGCTGTTACATTCTCTTTCCAATAGCCAGTCGTCATAGCATCCAGTCTGCCCAGAAGCAGAGCCTCTCGGAGGGTGAATTCTAACTTGGTCTTGTAAACAAATAATGGCTCAAGCTCTTGGCAAGCAACCACGACCACCAACTGCTCCCGTAAAGTCGTTTGACTGCTGTGAAAACTGATATAGGATCATCAAGAGCTGAAACATTTGATCCTATAAGTTCAGAAGCCGCAAGTTTCCCATAAATTACTGAGTTATCAGAGTTTACATTGGCAGTCACTGCACCACGCTTCACATGATGATTAAATTAGTACGCTGTGTACAGCGGCTATATTTCCTCTTTGACCAAAGTAACAACCCACATATTTTCAGGCAAGTAACTTCCTAAAGGTTCTCAGACAGCATTTGTACTCAAATGAGTGGAGAGGGGGAGGAGGAGGAGGAGGAGGAGGAGGTGGCAGGGGAGGGGGAAACAGTAGAAAGGAGCTTTTAAAGCAAGCTGAGCCACCAACTGCTCCTGCACATCTTTTTGCTTATCTTAATAAGTAATGAGACTGCCACAGGCTGACAATGAAGTATTTTGAAAATAGTTCTAATGTATGGCTTTGAAAGGAGTGGCTGGGCATTGATGTATGGCACAAACAGGCTAGGAAACAAGTGAAATATTAATGGGCTGTTTCCCAGGAGTTAATGTGGGATTTACCTGATTGCTTTGGTGAGAGACGGGGGCTGGGACGAAGGCGGTTGGCTGGCAGGACACGGATCTGACTGAGGGACATGTGTGGATTCGAGTGATTGGGATGTGTGACATTGCTTTTCACTTATCAGATTTCTAAAATAGAGCCTTGAATTAACATCTATCATGAAGCCAGCTTATTGCGACCAGTCTGTTTGACAAATCGAGAACAACTACAAGACAGAGAATTCTCAAGCCGAGCAGAGTGGAGCAGTTCAATTGTAAATTTCTATACTTGTTTCTGTTCAATTTAAATTTAGATGTTTTAATATGATTTCCTATTTCAAGCTTTAGTTTGTTCATTAACCCCACAGCAAGAATGAACACAGCAGTGTGGTTACCTTTGATAATAGATCACCTAGCCCTACAGAGTCACACATCACATTATCTTATATGGATACACCACAAGGGAGCAGCAGTGTAAAAGGAAGGAGCTCAGCAGGTTGTTCAAACGAGTCATCGACTCACTCGCATTTCTCTTTCTGTTCCGACCACATACATGAAATAAATGAACACCTTCATGCCGCTCGTCCTCCTGATTCAGCTCATCCACAGCATCGGCAGTTATCTGCTTGATGGTTCATTAGCAATATTAAAATCAAATTTGAAAATTCATATTATATTTTTATAAGACATACAGACAAAGTCACTGCTTAACCATTAAAATATTAGTTTCATTTTGCTCATTTCTGTGATAAAACTACCTTAATTTGAATCAAAATACCATCTGGTCATATTTGATTCAACTATTTGCCACCGAAGGGATTCAGGTTAAGTTTTAAGGAACAATGAAACAATATAAAAACTAACGATGCACAGGAGTCACAGGTTTTCTCTCAGTGCACAATTTTGAAGCGTTTTTGTAAAGATTCATATATGAGCTGTATGGCCCTCAGTTGGTTGTGGTTTTTTTAAAGCACGACACCTGAAGTAATTAAGTTCGACATGTTTGCTGGGATAGACATGTACCGACTTCTTTTTAATATAAGTGGCGACAATTCAGATTGATTAGAAAGTCAGAACAGATGCATTAACTCTAAAGTTCACCCTTGCAGTTTATTTATAATGTATGTTCCCCATCATTAAAAGCCCTTGGATAAGGTTTAACAATGTGTCAGTGACGGTACAGGAATAGCAGAAAGGCCCTGCTGTTCAAATAGTGCGGTGAACGAGTGAGCATACAGTAATAGTTTAAGTGCTTTACCCAGGAGGCCAGGCCTGAAACAACACTGACGCACAGAATTAAAAAGTTCCGTTTTCGAGAGCAGCAGTGGCATCCCAGAATGCTTGGAAATGCCATTCAAGCCCAGGAAAGGTCAATAGTTATAATAACTTTCGTTAGAGGAAAAAGAAAACTTGGCTGTACCATCACAAATTGCTTCCAGATTCTCTCTCTCTCTCTCTCTCTCAGAGCAAGTTATTACCAAAATTGAGTGCAGACACTGACACCATTTCAACAGAATCATACTTTTCTCTTTGAAGTGTAGAGTGAGTGGGTACTCTCCTAAGTCTGTAACATGGCCCCTTTCCTTTCTTTTTCTTTTCTTTTTTTTTTTTTTTTAACAAGTTACCCACTTCCTATTGTTTCATGTGTGGAATCAGTGCTCTGGGATTTCATAGCACATGAAGAAGGGGAATAATTTTTGATTGACGGAAAATTGCCCAATATTTCAAACAAATGACCCAGTTTTCCCTTTGTAGTAATCTGTGGTTCCTACATGTGCTGCTCATGTATTAGGCAGAAAATAGACGTCTGTTCAGTGCCACAGATTCCAGTGAATTATCAGCACCAGCTGTGGCAGCTCTTTATTGTATTGAAACAGTATCAGGAGCACAGCAATCGGTGGACGGTGAATATGAGTCATAACTGTCCTGTGGCTTTCATGGAAATGTTGTGTTTCTTCGATAATTTCTGACTTGATTTGTAATGGTGTAGTTTGACCAATGCATGGAAAAGTGTAATGATATTTTCCTTAAAGTGATTGTTGGAATTGTCGAGTCAAATCCTGGTTTTGAAAACAACTCTATGTATAGCTTTTGGGTAGGACACCAATAAGTCACACAAGCCAGTTTTTATTCGACACAAAAACCGTGTGCTTCTTTTCAATGCAAAAGGTAAACATGTGTATGCTTTGAGAGTACAACTCTCAGTTCTGCTGTTCACTGGATTTTCTTTCCAACACAGACACCAGACTTTTATCACCACAACATTTCACTGCCATACACTTGTTGTTTCCCATACTTTTTGGATTTTGTATGAGGGGGGGGGGCAGGTACTGTAGGTACTGAAAGCCTGCAGATAACCCGGACTCTCACTTAGACTTTAGTCCATGTGTGAAAGCAGCTTAACTGTACAGTGTGGGCTTCAGTAACCTCTGCCCAGCAAGTGGTGGCAGTTTTTTCATCTTCTGTCAATCATCACTGCACACAAAGAAAGCCTGTACCTCAGTCAGCTGTAATGAGGTCCCATAATGTGACTCTTTTCATGACCATTTATTTTCATTTTATCTTTGGAAAAAAATATATCCTCAATCACAGTAAACTTCTATTTCATTGGCCGAATGAAGCACTCTTACTTACTGTAATATCCTGTCTGAAGGTGACGTTTGCCACACTCACACTTTTTTCACACCTCCTGAACAGAGTACCATTGCTGCTTGAAATGAAAAGCAAATATTAATATTCGCTGGTGTTACTGTGGAATGTAAAATATGGGAGGCCCAGGGAGGTGTTGTGCATTCCCCAGTTAATGACACATTAACGTCCCTGTGCTGTGGGCAGTTTTGTTTTTCCAAAAAACTCATTTTATCTTCGTCATTGTGCACGTGTCAGCGTTCATCATACCTGTTCTTGTTTGCTCGTAAGAAATTAAAATCCTAAAAATACAACCTTATAATTTCTGGACTCCGTTAACGTAAACAGTTCATTTGTTGCTATCAGCATAAGCCAGGTTTCAGAGGCCCCGCCAACGGCTGAACCTGCATGTAAACCATTTGTCACCGGTGTCATGAACACTGGGGCGTTATCATTTATCCATGGTGTTACTAATGAGTCTTCACTCATCTTTTCATTCTATTAATGCAATTCTTGGACAACATTGCACAGATGATCTAGAACAGTTGCTTAAAGCTACAATCCCCAGCACTCCAAAGCTGGTTAGTATTGAAGTGTCTTTATGAGAAGAAGTGCTAGCGTGCTCCGTAATTTCAGCGCAACGGATGGCCTTCACGTCAGCACTCTCACATTAGGAGACCAATTACTGCACAGGGGGGATGAAAGGGTCTTAGTAAATATGAAATAGGTGGTCCCGGCTGACATTAATAGAGTTAACCCAGGGACGGAGAGGGGATCAAATGGCCTCAACCATATTAACCAATCTGTCTGTGTCTGCAAACACAACAGCTGATCGAAGATGATGACAGTCATCAAAACACACTGACCACTAAGAGGGTCGGTCTGTGTGTGTGTGTGTGTGTGTACTTGCTTGTGGCTGCTTGTCTCCACTGTTTACCAAGACTCCTCCTAATCTCGACGTCTGCTGCTGAAAAACAAAAACCATGCGTGCATTGGCTCGCCGTGTCTGTCAGCTGTTTAACATGCCAGCGTTCAGTGCAGATGGAGCCTTTGGAGGTTTGGACTTGGCAAACCTCCTCTTTCCATTTTTGTGGCAGTGAGGCAGGAAGACAGCGGAGGTAGTGAGCGGATGGTCTTTAATTAGATTCATTGTAGCATAGGTTTACCAACCCCCCCTCCACTCCCTCTCTCTCCCCCTCTCTTTTTCCTCCCCATGCTCTTGACAGCACATTTGTGTTGTGTGTAGAATTTTTTGGTAAAAGAATGAATTGAATCAATTTTGGAATAAGGCTGTAAAGTAGCAAAATGTGGAAAAAGTGAAGCGCTGTGAATACTTTCCGGATGCACTGTAGGTTTACCAACCCCCCCTCCACTCCCTCTCTCTCTCTCTCCCTCTCTCTCCCCCTCTCTTTTTCCTCCCCATGCTCTTGACAGCACATTTGAAATATGGCACTTTTGCTTGTCGGCTGTCTTCAGCTTTGCCATCCAGATTTAAAAGCATATTGGTGTTTATGCACACAGAGCTATAATGATCCATCATACCATGTGGACCAGAGGGCTGAGTCCTCTGCTCCACATAAATAAGTGGCAATTTGGCCATCTGCTTGGATTCTTTCCGTCTCCCTGGAGACCCCCATCTGCCTTTACATTATCAATTACAGTTCAGCCATGCCGCTAAGCCCCACCCCACTACCACAGGCTTAGCTGTGAACGCCCACCCGCACACACACGGCCACTATTAGCCCCCATATACTGTGGTATGCAACTAAAACATCTGCATTCTCCCACCAAATAATTATCATTTGTTACCGTTGTTGAACTGCTTAGCAGACGACTTTGACACTATTGTGTGACATGGACAATACCACTAACAAGGCTATTCTTCTTAAACAACTGTATTTTGTGGATGTCTGAATGATATTCAGCTTTAAATCAGGGTGGAGGTTTTGTTCAAAATGTTGATTTACCACTACAGGGGTTTTGAAAGCAGAAGCCATTCAGCTGTTGAGCAGGATTAGTAGTCGGCAGCACTGCAGGGTGACTGGCAGCCTTATGTTGCCTTATTGTTGTAATTGTTGTCAAATATACTGCATATATGCACTACCGTTTATCAGATCAGGATTATTGATAGTTGAAGCTTTGAGTTTGCTGTAAAGTCTGAATAAGAGGAGTCCTGAGAAGGAAAGGCACCTTCGTTCTGCGTTTTCCAGGAAAAGCGGTCAGGTTCTCAGGAAGACAGGTATGTGTGGGAAGAGGACCCTTGTCAAGTGCACGGGGCCTCATTAATATGGAGACAGGTGCTCTTTTGATGAGTTCATAAGCAGTTCACCAGCAGCCTGGAAGCAGTGCACTTTACAAGGCTGTTCAAAGATCTTTGACATCTGAGGAGAGCCAGCGAAGCCAATAATCCTACTTTCAGAATGCTAGTCTTTCCTCTGAGATCAATCCCAGATCGAAACATCAAATAGAACCGCTGCTTTTCCCTCTCTAAACCCCTCCTCCTCCCCTTACAAAAAATCACTTACTAGATGGTATTAGACAAGCTAGCAAAAGTGTCATTACCGTTGGGAAGAGGGGATGGATAGATTTCCGTCAAATTGTAGAATATTTTCAACCGCTTTAAGCCTGTAGTTAAGAGCGCAGCATTATTGATAAGACTCGATCTGGGTCCAGCACTGTGCCCAGAGGCCCAGAGAGAAGCAATCCACAGAAGTGGGCTTTCATGTTCATCTATGTACAAGAACAAAGCGAGGATTAAGTCTGGTCCTTTCATCCACAAAGTGAGACCAGTATTCCTATTTTTTATCTATTTATTTTTTTAGTCAACCCTAGGGAGGGGCCTATGCTCGCCTGGAGCCGATTCAGGAGTGCCATCGCTCTGTCGCCTCTTGGCAGGTCTGACGATCCTCTACATCGTCTTTTGCCAGGCAGAGGGAGTGTGGGAACATTTCTGCCACTAATAGGCATGATGTCGGCTTGTTTGAAAACTGCAGTGCAATCAGTGTTGCTCCTCAATATATGTTTAATTATCTCGGTGATCATACTCGCAGGTCGTGGTCTAAGTTGTCATGTCCAATCAGAATTAACAGTCTTCTTTATGCACATGAAATCAAGTTAATTATTCCTCCTCTCTCCTTTGATTTGGACGAATTGTCACGTTTGGTTTCGGCAAGCGATCGTTCAGTCTGCACATATTGATGCTGTCATTTCTGGAGGCAAGAGCGGATCCAAGGTAAATATGTTTGGAATCATGTTTCATTCGTCTCTAAGGTTTATAAGTAGATTACCTACGTAATTCGTTTTGTTACACCAGTCAATAAGCGTCCAATGCAAATGTGGTTCATTTGTATTTGAATTGATGTCCTGTCCCCATTAACTTATGCCTCTAATGCATTCTGGTACATTAGTAAATAGACCTGCCGGATTAATCATTAGTTCATTGGGATCATTTGCTTTCCTCGTGCTTAATCGAATCCCTGACATTGGTAATAAGGGCAGACTTCACCTGCCTCACTGGACATTCAAAAACAAGGAAGAGTAATTTTAGGTAGGATGTTGTTTGTCATTCATTTGTTTTAGTTGCACGCTATATTTTCCTTTCAGAAGGATCACACGTGTGAGACGGGCATCTGCACCAAAAGGAAAGTTTATTAGTTTAATTGACATTCAGAATTGTCTCATTCTGATGTGCCCTCTCCTCTTCGTTATCTCCCTCTCTCCCGTTGACCCTGATAATGAATGACTTTTATGTCTTGAGAATAAAACCTCTAAATAGGCTGCGTGCCCATTATTTATTTAGTTCTAATTAATTGAAGTATACCTGGATTGAATTCAACAAGGCTAAGGTTGCTGTCTTCTCGTAGGGAGCTTCTGGTCCTACATCAGGGCTGCACTCCCACTTCACAGCTTCACAGATTTTAATAGAAAATCATTCATGATAAAACACATTGTGATGATATTTAGAGTGCTGGTTGTGTTGACCTCAGTGAGCCATGTGGCTACATTGTTTATCAAGGTAAGCCCAGCTGATACGGTAGTTTAGGTCCAATGCCGAGATTAGGAAGTAAAACATTTCAAAAACAAAATAAAGCCCCATTCAAAACTAGGCAAAGAGTTTTGAGGATTATCAAAAAATATAATGAAGGCCTGGAATTTAAGGCTTAACCATTAATTTTAAGTAACAAAAACAACAGAATATCTAGAACTGGATGTAAGATGTAAAATGAGATAAATGCAATCAGCTGCATTATTTATACAGAGAAATTCTCAAATGAGTCAACAGTACTGATCAATCGATTTGTCAGTTTGGCTCAACATCACAGCTAGAGCATGGCTGCTGTCTAATTACAAAGGTTCTAAAGCTCTGGTCGTGTATTTGTGGAGTGACCATTCATTATTCCTGTGGGCTTTGCAACAGAGAAGTCTAATTCAGCAGCAGCAGAGATGCTACATCTTGAAGTCAGTGCTGTGACATACATATATATATATATGCTGTGGCTTGTACTGGAATTGCATAGAATGACCTCAGCGTGTTATGAATACACTCAGGAGGAAACAGATGATCTTGACGCTAATGATGATGATACATTTTTGACGTCAGGTATCTTTATTTATGCACATGCTTAGTGGCTGTTTTGACTTTTGAGATGTGTCTGGAATAAATAGGACTCCAATTGTCTGTGAGGGACATGACTAGGAATACCAATAGCTTGCAATGGTATGCTCTGGCATTTCCCAAGTGTGGATGTGTGTGACTGTATTAATGTGAAGCAGGCTGTTTCCCATAAAGAAGGTTACATTAGAAATAAAGACATCTAGCTCAGGTATCTTAAAATGAAAAATGTCTTAGAGCAGAGTTCTGTTTGTTCTTCTCACTGGTGGAGGATTCACTCATCGGTGGGTGCAGTGTGTGGTTTTACAGCAGCAGCCATTTTGCCCTGTGTGGTGTCTTTTAGCACGTCCAAACAAAAGAGCCCTTTGTAAATGTGCCCTTAACCCATAAACCAACCTATCAGCACTTGTGTGTTCCTTTTGTCTTCCAACCAAGCCCAAAATACATCCATCTCCTTAATGGATTTTTTTTTTTCCTCGCTGGATAACATGGCTGAGAATATAGCAACACTAGGCCCAGAGGATCGTAGATGGAGTCAGGCCACACAGGCCCTTTAAAAAGCAAGATTAATAACCCGGTGCAGATGATCTCATAGTTAAGTGTTTTCTGTTGTATTTACACATCCACCCAGGCTGTCAGGCTTTTGCTCGTCTCTGAGAAATTGAAGCAACACATCCTGACACTAATGCATCACTGAAAATATTTGAAATGAATAAAGCTCATGCTTTCCAGCCACAGAGAGACATTACAAACACTCCATTTGACATTGACACAATGGCGCCTCTGCTCAATGCAAATACTGTTATTCCCCCTCCAACCGACCGGCCACCCCCCTCCCATCCTTCTTTTGATGGAGGAGTCACAGAGGGGAAAAATCTCCTGCACTCAGTGAAAACTAATGAGACATATTAATGACATTAGGTACTTAATTCAATGCATGTATAATTCATAATAATTGATTACCCTGGTTTGAAGGAGTACCTTTGGAGAGAGAAATGATCCTATTAAGTCAGGTTTAATCCAAACCTAAACTGTCAAACACCTAGCTCTTATTGCATCCCACACTGTTAATTGTCATAAGCATTTCAGATTGATTATTTGACCATCTGGTAATGAGCCTTCATTCATGATCTTAACTGTTGTAAAATTGATATGTCATTGAAACACCTGCCTTCAAATGATACTCCATTCCCACATAGCTACAGGGGATATTTAGCTAAATTATTTTTAAGATAAATATTTCCAGACTTGGAAATTAATCTGAAATATCAAATGAGAATCTTCTCTCCGCCAAAAAATGTCACTCTCTCCCTCCTGCTACACTATAGGCAGTGTCTGTTTTTCTGAAGCCCCAGTTTACCAAAATGTTCATTCACCACATGGAATAGCAAGGAAACTGTGTGCATTTAGTGATGCTGTGATGGTTTTGTGTTTGGCCTTTTACAGAGTTCCATTGATTCCGATAAACTGCCATTACAGTGGAACTTTTAAACAATATTCTTAACCACTGTGAAGCAACGATTCTTAAAGTTGTGGGCCGCCCTTCTGTTTCACCGTTCACAGAAACCTGTTTTCCTGCTTAATCTTGTTCTGCTTGGATGTTTTTAGTGAATCATTGAACACTTTGTTCACCAGCTTTTACCAGTGGCCATTTAGCTTCATTTGATCACCAGTTTACTATCAAAGCGCTGTGTGGGAAACAGACAGTGGGTGTTGAATGGATAACAAGATTTACATTGTTATGTCTGTGTGTCTGTGCCGCTGTAACTCGGCACAAGTCAGTGTAACCTGTGACTCATTCATCCTTTGTTACTGTTGCTGTTTTCCCCTCTAAACAAACCACCAGAATCCCAGTATGAATCAGGTCGGCATGAGATAAATCATTATTATAAAATAACCGCGGACAGATTGAATAAGTCTGTGAGTTGAGCAAATGCAGGATTGAATTATATGAAACTTGATATGACTTTGCGAGGGCAGGAATTATCCTCAAGAATCCACAGCAATAACCCACTATTACAATCAGAGGATCATTTGCTTTCATTTCCTGCATCCTGACTTCTGTTACACAAGCAGCGCGTGTTTGATATGCAAATAGGCACGATGTTATAATTTTCATATCAAAGCCCTAATCATGAGACGTAATATTTGACGTGAGGCCTCCGTGCCATGCATTGTTTCATCTTGCTCCTGTTCCATTCATCAGAGATGCAGGTTATTGAGCTGGTAGCTGTCTGATTGTCCAGTGTTGTGTTTGTCTGCTGTAACCTTTTGATTGGTAGTTGACCTGTCAAAGAGATTCTGTTTCTTCTTCAGCCTGCATCCCAATCCTACCAAATGATACAGTGCCAGTGTCAACGAGCGGAGCACGGGTTGAGTTGAAGTGTAGTGACGGCGTAGCGGTGGAGCAAAGGTGGCTGAGTGGGCGGGTTGTTGAATGACTGTAAAAATGTGACCTGCTTTCAATTTCCTTTAGTAATAACAAGCCAAGAAAGGTATTATCTGACTCGGATGACAGAAAATGGATTTCTTAATCAGGCGTGTTTGAGTGAAGGTGCTCTGGGTGCTTAGTGTTCATCAGACTCTATTGTTGTAAAATGACTGGCTGCATCCTGACCTCTGCTCCCTGTTTTAGAAACATGTATAGTCTGAAATTACAGGGTTTTGGGGGCAGAGCCATCGGGATAAAAAGTAATAGCTACTTATCTGTGGACATAAAGGCAACATATACAGGCCATACTGAGCATATCTTCTTTTAAAGAAAAGTATATATGCGTATATATAAATACTGTAATCACAAAGATGAGGCTCTGCACCTGAACGTTGCTAGCATCATTTTATTTCATACTGTGTATTCTGACTCACAAAGCTTGAAAGAAAAAATCCAACAAACAAGAGGCACAGCTTTGGTTTGTACGTGGACATTCTTCTCTATGAACAGAACATGCAATGACCTCATGCAGTTTAAATGAATGTATTGTTTTTTTACATGATAAAGATTTCACAGCAAAGTATTTCCGTCATGAAATCTATGCCGGTGACAGTGATGCTTGCGGCTCAGAGGACTGCTAAGGGCCTCTGGAAAGCCTCTTTGCATAGCATTCTACCCAAGCAGGGGATTTTGATAAATAAGAATTGAATTTAGTTCCAGCTGTGACATGTTGATTGATCAAGAAGCTCATGGCTAAGGCCTCCCTCCTCTCCCGTCTTATTTATCCTTTGTCAAATGGTTTCAAAATCAATACTAGCCTTGTACACAACCTTTTCTGCTGCGGGCACTCAGGGAGGGGGCTGGCGAGCGGGGAGGGAAACACCTGCTCTCTCGGTGATTGTTACTAATTTTTCCTGTCAAACATTTGAACACAGAATAATTATTTGCCGTGCGGTTTCGGGGCACTACGGATTATTGTACAATCTATTTAGATAACTTCTGGGAGGGGTTGGAAAATGAAATCGCCTCAAACCACACGAGTCAAGCTGAAGAAGTGATCTATCAGAAACTGCAGCTAATAATTCAACTTAAAAGATCCAACACTCTCTGCTGAGCTGGATTCCTCACGTTCAAGGAAAGGCAGCGTGTCCCTTGTCTCCCTCCAGATGAGACACGAGGCGTTCACATGGGACGTGTTGAGTCTGTCATGTTCACCGTTTATGTGACTCAAAGGATTTTGACGTGTGTATGCATTTGATTACTGACGTGTAAATAATCGAAACACTTTATTTTAAAGGAGTACGCTGCAATATTTGTTCTGCTATCATCACACACGATGAGTGGAAAACATATCTGTCCATTAAGCTGTTTCACTGTTTCCCAATGTTCTTCTAATCCTCAATAAGAAGTTGTCTGATGAAATGGTCTTGGGTTGGTTTGTCCTTTGGGACAAATAGAAACCTTTGATACACGCTAATAATAATATAAAATTCAGTTCAGTCAATGAACATGGAAAACCTGTGTGCGAGTGCGTGCTTACCCATTATATACGGCAAATGTTTTATTTTTCTAACATTCTCCTTTTGAGCTAACAGATTATGCATCAGTGTCTCTGGCTCTGTCCAGCTCAGTGTCCTCACACAGACATAAACAGCTCTGAAACAGCTCATTTGCAATATATTTGTACTATACTATACTATACTATACTATATATGCAGTGTTATATTTGTATTGTTTGTGTATGCTCAGGAAAAGAGCTCAATAGCCTGTTTTTTTTTCTCTCTCTCTCTCTTGAAAGCTTGTGGGGGAGAAGATGATACTCATCATTCAGCACATGTACATGTAAGGGCTTCTCTGACCTTGACAGGCTAAGATCTGCGTCTTGTTTTATATTCTTCTTCATTTGTTTATTTTACTGTCATGTGTGCTGCTTCGACGTAAAAACAAAGAGGAGAGCCTCTTTTGAGTAAGTCAGGCCTGGCAGCCGCACACTAAGTGACTCACCCTGGTGTTTATAAAAAGAAATGGACATTTATGAGCCATTTACTGGACATCTTGAATCAAGTGGAATGACTTGTCTCAAATTTTAACGAGTTTATTGAAATTAAAGTTGCTACATGATATTACCATTAACCTGTCGAGCTGGCTCCACCGCTGTATCCCAAGTACACACTGCACTTTTTCCCATTCACTCCCCTTGGGCCATAGCTGCAGATAGTCAAGGGAGTGTTTATCATTCAGGGGGTGACTGTGCCCTCGAGCCAGGAGACACATCATAACATTGTCTGTCAAATGATTTGTGGCGTGCTCGGAGTATAAAGGCTTTTAAAGGCATTTCTTCTCAATTCATTTTTGAGCTAATGGAAACTTGGACGGCCCCATCCTCCTTAAACAACGGGTTAAAGAAAAGTAACAGATGTACTTTGTGTAATAGTTTGTTCAGGTGTAGCGTGACTTACTCTGAGTAACGGATGCAAATTGTAGGTCAGCCGTCGGCGTCTCTGTGTAACACTCATGGACGAATGAATTCTGTGTTTTCTTGTTGCAGAAATTTAAAAAGAAGGGAGAAGAGGCTCTAAACCGGTTATTTGGACAGCTGGGGGACATTTTATTTGCTCTGAAATGTCAGTCGTCTGTAACCATTAGCGAGGAAGCTCCAGGAAGTGGCTCTCTGTATGCTTCACAATTAGTCGGGATGGAGGGCAGGCCGAGCCAAACCTTTTTCCGCCTCGGTCAACTTGCGTAATTATTATTGTTTTAGAAATCCATTACAGTCCAGATGATGGAGCTGAAGAGTTTGTTGAGGAAGTCTGAGTTTTGGTAAGGGTTTATGCAGCTGCTCTGGCAAACTGGCAAACACTGAGGGCTTTGGTACTCTGAGATTTATTAGTTATCATGTATTTAAGCATCAAACTCCAACTGCTTTTATTTAGCATCAAAATTTGTTCACCTTTAAGACTTCCGGAAATGCTCTAAAGACCTCATTTTAATTTGCGATTGTATTTTCCCACTTATGACTTAAAGCCCTGTGCTTACCCCCAAGTCCCTGCTTGTGCTCGATCGATGGATTTCCTGCACCCCGGATTAATCTCCTCTTCTTGCGCTCATGCTGCCGCTGAGTCCACGTGACTTACGGTATCTGCTCCCAGATTTCTTTCTCTGCTCTCACAATTTTATTGTTGACAGATACAATTTTGCTTTTGCTTGTTGGCACTTTGGCTCTACTTCTGTAAGAGATGGTTTATAACAGAAACCCCAAAATTGTAGCAGAGTAGAACAAAAAAAAAAAAATAAAATAAAAAAAAATCAGAGAAGAGATATTTCTCATGCACGCAGAGATGTGTGAGTAGAAGAGCTGAAGTTGTAATAACATATCTGAATGCTAGAGCACAGTTCAAGCACAAGCAGAGCACATCTCAGCTGGAGCTCGGTATATTAGAGAGCAACACAAAGGGTTGTGAGTGAGACCCTTACAAAGTCTTCATGGGAAATCCATAAGTCCTTTATTTAACCTTAAAGACCACAGCCTTGAATGAGGTAGGAAAAAGAACACGTCTACTATCAGTGATGACGAGAGAGCTGCAGAATCAACTGAAACCAATCGTGCTCTCCAGTTTGATGTGAACCAACATGGTGCCCATGTTTATTAACCACAAGGTGGAAATCAACAGTGAAAACATTTCTAGCTCTACAAAATGGCTGACCGAAATCGGCCCCTATAAATGTTCAGACAACATATATTATACGGAGTGTATGAAAAGAAAAGCAGGATAAGGCTATAGTGAGTTCAACTGCGACACTGGAGCCACGGGGAAATTCTTTGTTCAATTAGTGGAGTTGATTATTCATTTGAAAGCCATTGATTATAGTGGATGTGCTGTCAGCATCCTCATTATTCCCTTTGGAGGATAAGGGTGCTTTGTCAAGATGCACGATGAGTCCACGATGTGTACCTCTTAGCCGCACGACGTCTTTATCCATCATGGAAATTTTGGATCTCTCAATCGCCAGGCCCTCAGCGCTCAATCATCGCTCCGGCGGCCTCTGACAGGCAGCCACTGTAACATGCAGGGGGGGGAGCCACAGATGAGCTCTCCATTAATGAAAAAATAACATATCACACAATACAAATGGGTGTGAAGAAGTGAGAGCACTTCAGAAATGCCCAGATAATTAGACTGTCCGGCAGCAGATTGATGGATGCACTATAATTACCTTTGTGTTATTATTTCAGGGCCAGACAAAAAGGAAAAGCTGGTTCCTCTGCTTTGAGCTGCACTGATTCATTAATCTCATTAATGTGTGGAATTAATATCATTTTATCAGACATTCCAGAGCTGCTGGAGGTGTGTGTGGCTCGAGCAATGATTCAGAGCTGTCAAACGGAGGAGATGAATCAATCTAGCTCAGCGCGCCGTCAGCTCATCTGCCTTCCAGTCACGAGACGGGTGAAAAGTGTACACAACAAATATGTGGCTGTGTTTCCATTACGCTCTTTTGTTTAGTGCCTCTGCCAAACTGTCACTTTTCTATTCTTTTATTCAAAAGGAGGTGAAGGAGGCCATTGTTGGTACTTTGTGGTAGTCATTTGCTACAAATGAATTCTCTGTAAAAATGTTAATATCAATTTACCTGACAGGCATAATTGAGCCATTACGGTTGTAAAACCTTCATATTAATATTGCATGTGGAATATTAGGAATTCAGGATGATGATGCCAGATTTGTCTTTTCTCTTTTTTACTTCAGCTTTGCCAGGAAAATTGGTAGAATGAGACGGAGAAGGCTGAGTTGATTATTTATGGCCTCCTTCATAATTATTTTCTTCAATAATATCGTCACACTAAGAGGAGGAGAGTAAGTTCACTTACTCATGTGTAGCAGAGCTCTTCTGTGAAGATAGTAACCATAATAGTTACTGTCCTATAATATGACTACTAACAATAATAATATAGTAGACATTTTGTAGTTTCTGTATAGCTTTGGCTATTCCAACTTTTTTTTGCTACACACAGCTAATTTATTTTGAGGGTGGAGTTTGATCATATTAACAGAAACTGTGCTTACTGCAAACCACATTTACTAGTTTTCTGCGCTTCTTGAAAAAGCTGCTGCCTCAGCTGGAAACTAGAGTTGGTCGTTATTATTAATAATTAATGTGATTTGGTTCATTTCTTTTTTCAAAACTTTGATATAAAGGTGGAGTCCTCCCTTTTCTAAGGTATCCTTGATTGACTCGAGCAGCACGTTTTTACTGGCTGACTGTCATGGTATTTTAGAAGAATTACTCCGTCTCCTACTGAAGTATAAGTAACAGTATGAAGCACTTGGATATTGTCAACTTTTCATTTAAATGTGGAAAGTGAAAAACATTGAACACAGACCATTTATTGGGTTCTGGGAGTTTACAGTTGACCTCCCTGCACATAGACACGTGATGCAAGGTCATGCAACATGTCCTTGTTAGGATTATACAGCACAGTAGTTGTGTGTTAAATGAAACTGGCCGTGACCAAACAAAAGCTAAACCTGTGAACTTTGCTCACAACGCTCTCCGTCTTTTGCAACAGATAGAATATCAGCGTCGTAGACTTCAGCAGCATCATATCCCATCAGCCCGCAGGTGGTTCAGTTTGTCGATGGGAGGAAATGAGATCTTTACACCCAATTTGAGGTGAAGTGACTCAGAGTTTACATGTAGGATATCCCGTGACCCTGGAGTAATGACTTCCAGACTGCAGGTGGTCCTGCTCTTGTGTGGCAGTGATAGGACTCCATAAACAGACTTAATCACATTCCTCCAGTGCTCTTTGTATCTCTCTCTCTCTCTCCCCCCTACTCCTCCTCATTTGGTAATGTTTCGTCGCTCCTTTTTGTACATTTGTCCACCATACAATCTTTTTCCCTGGCTCACAATGTCCAATTTAAAAATCAGCCTCAATAACACATACTACGGTTGTCATTGCAGCACATATGCAAAGTTGTGAACTCTCACAAACACAGACACTTTACTATCTTGTGGTTCTAGTCGCAGTTGTACTGTATGTTGTACTTCACGTCTCCTCTGTCATGTGTGTGCCATGTGTAGGAAGTTTCACTGGCTGCCGGTGGTTGTGGTAACTTTGACCCAGTCTTCCAGAGGGGAACCATGGTGAGCAGTGTGAGTTGTCACAGTACACAGCTGTTCACGCATCCTTTCTCTTTTTAATGGCACTTCCGCGGCATCCCGAAGGTCCTCCGGGGTTGGAATACAACAGCCACTCCTCCAAGTATAAATGCGGTTTCCGTTTAATTGTTTTCAGATTTTTGTTTTTTCCTTTGCCCCCCCCACACCCACTGAAGCCTTTTCCAGGTCTTAATCACAGAGTGGTTTTAGAAGGCTGTGTCGGAGTCAGAACTCCATGAACAGAATTGGTTCTTTCAGCCCTGTGCTGATTCCAGCAGGCAGCGTGTTGCCCAAATGGAAGGTTTTTGTGGAACACAATACATTTGTCATTAAGACAGATTGATATGTGGACGATTTCAAGTATGGAGCAGCCCCTTCCTGAGCAGTACTGCCATCTTTTCACTTACCTCCATAAACTCACATACTCTGAACTGTCCAGTATTAGTTACATTATTTTCATTAGACTAAAAATTAACCATTCATTCTAATTAATAGTATGATTCAAGTACTTTTTGCTGCTCACCGGTTAATTTAGCAGGATGTATTCTTTCCTTATTCACTTCTGTGAAGTGACTTTTACTGTTCAGGTATCTCATACCTGCCACAGTCTATTTTGTTCCCACGGTTGAATTTTTTCTTACACTTTTCATAAGAACCAAACATGTTTTAACATTTTTTTTTTAACAATGTCATATGCCAATATTTGGTTTCTGCATTGATGGCCCTGATTGCTCATGAGGAGTACCTGGAGAAATCCTGCTGGATTTGAGCATCGTCTGCAAATCCACACAGTTTTAACTGACATGACTTGGCATAAAATTGTCCCACACTCTGTACCTGTCAACCCCAGCACCCTGCACTTTGTTGGCTGAAACAGCAGATCGAAACTAATTCTGTTGGAAACACTGTTGTTGTTCATGTAAGTTGGGTTCACAAGGCAAGACTAGCTCTGTCCTTCATAAACAAACAGAACTAAAGGAGAAAGCTGCTCTTTGTTGAGAAGTCCAACAAGTCCCTCTAAACATCCTTAATGTGAATCTGTGTTAGTGAAACAACATGATATCAGACTACAGATGTTGAGCAGTGCAGCGTAACGCTGGACCCGGGCCTGTGTGGACAGCGGAGCGTCTTGTCCATGTTTGGGATGTTGTTGATGTAGGGGAGTGGAGCTGTTGAGGCACGCCTGACAGAGATTACCATTGGTTGGGAGGTGGTGTGGGCAGTAAGAACCTATGAAACCTGCCACCCAGGCCCTAATTGGAGGCCATTAATCATGTAAGGCAGTCCTGCAGAGAACAGTCCTGTGATTCTGTTTGCTGTTTGACCATCATGTAGCGGTCTTCTGTGTAAACGCCGGCTCCAAGTCATGGTGGGAAGAGTTCCGTTATGCTCGAGCTGCATCATTGCTAGCATTTGTAACAGTAAAGTAATTGTAGTAATTGTTGAAACCATTAGGGGTGGGACAAATTTTTTTAATTGCCACCCTGATTCTTGAATCAATATTTAATTAATTGTTAACCCTGGCCCAGTGTAATAACAGCCAGCAGCTAAAAGCAGTAAAACTTGGGCAATTAGCTCAAGATGGATACTAACTCTGAGACTGCACACCCCTGGGGTTCATTCAAGGGTGTGGTTGCAATAAATACAACTGTGTTTTTCTTTATTACAACAGTACTTAGTTTTACACAAATGTAGGTGACTTATGTGGGCTTGTAGCCTATTGACCTATTAAGTGGTGACCGTAATGACAGATTTTTTTTTAAATTATTATTATTATTATTAGCACGGTTTTAAGACAGAGCAAAGGTGCAGCTAAAATAAATGATACAATAAAATAAGTCAAAAACATTATATCTATGCAATGTGCATTAACTGTAGAAGTATGACTGAGTTATTATACATAATATAAACAAGTGTATGATTCGACTTTCCCCATAGTCTACTATTACAAAAAGATCCCATAGAAATGTTGCATTCCTAAGTAGATCTATTGTATGTGCTTATTTTACTTTATGTATAATTTACAGCCTGTAGATTCATTTGTACTGTTATCAACTACTATCAGTGTTTAAAATGATCAGTCCCCTAAGTGTTTACAGACAGGAGGGAGGGAACAGAAACTGTGAGCTCATAGCTTTGTCTGTGACAAGTGTTTTGCTTACATTGTCATATATTCAATGAGAAGTAGTTTCTTCCCAATGCTGTGCACACTTTAATAATCTATCCTTTGTCTTTGACATTGCATTATTCTGACTCTGCAAACAAGGTTTTAACTCACTGATATGAATTAGGAGGGGAAGTATATCTAAGAGCTGGAAATCATGAACTCCTTCCAGCAGCTATTGATTCTAGCAGCAGAAAATCCATATGAGCTGATTTGTGAACCATTAAGTTTTGAACCCAAAGCTCATAATGTTCATATTCACAGCTTCACTCTGTGCTGATGAGGGTGAGGCTGGGATAAAGAGGCAGGGGGTTAGGGCATTAGATGCTGAGGGGTTAGCGGCAGGCTGTTAGAGAACGAGGGGAAAGCGTTGGAGGGATTGAAGATCATTAAACAAATCAATTCAACTCTATCTGGAAGATTGCCCACAGTGTGCAATAAAACAATGAGGGAAGTGCACACGGGGAGTAATTTGTTATTATCATATTTACAAGTCTAATTTACCTTTTGCTCTATTGACCCAATGCAAAAGAGCCAGGAGTTTTTATCATCTCTCAACCACAGGCCTCAATTTATACAAGACATTAAGGGGACCAGCACAGTCAGAGCACTGTTTGTGTTGTAGCAATAGACTTTATGATGATCAAATGGTACAATAATAGAAATCCTTAACATAGTGCATGGTCTTGTACAGTCTGTTCAGTTAGAAGTTTCAGTGTGTAGAAATTAGTGGCTTCCATTGGTGAAGCTGCGTGTTGCAATTGAATACACCTCGCTTCACCGTGCTCGCTCCAAAACGATGTCATAAAAACACAAACCACAGAGAGGGCCCACTCCTGATGAGAATATGAATATAATTTTAATATAAAGGGGCAATTTTAGACTGAAGAAAACTGATATTTGTACAATTTAACTGAAAGTAAAAACATAACAAATTATTTTGTATTCAATTTCTGCCAATAGGTGACTTTCACCTCTATCTCACACTGTGGACGGTGGCCATAGCTGCATAACGCCGGCCTTGTTCCCGCTCCTTCTAGTCAGCTAGAGGTCACTTCACACAGCTGCCTCACTCCAGACTCTGTCACTCTGTCGATGTAGTTGCCATTAGACAGGACATTTAAAGATTTTTATGGGTTTATAACACTTTCTACTGTGTCCTTAATATTTGTTCCATATGCCAAGCAGCTGTAATGCATGCTGAATATTCCCCTGCAGAAAGGGGGAAAAATGAGAACTGCCACATTCTTAAGTGAAATTAAATGATAATTAGTGATTCCTAAAATAAGGACCCACTACTCCAGAGGTGTCAAAAAAGTCATGAAGAAGCATTAATCATAGCCTGCCTCACACATTCACAGGTACACATATGCCCCTCTCTCAACCGTCATCTTAACGCCACGTGCATGTACAAACTGTGGCGCGCCCCTGGGGAAACACTAATGTGTTTTTCATACACATTTTGATTTCATCTCACTGCGAGCTGCAAGTGAAAAATCTGTGTGACTCACAGAAAGCCATTGAGATCTGCTGGATGTCGTCCATCTGTCCAGAGTAATTGAGCAAGTCTTTTTTTTTGGATGGGGGCACTCCAAATGTGGTCATGCAACAGTTGAGCCATTTACTGCACAGGCAACTTTTAGAAAGCTGCCTCTGTCCTCAGAACTCTATTGTTTAACGTTTGATCCAATTCCTCACTTGGACTTAGTGTTAGTCCTGGTGTTCGATATTGTTAGATCTGTTTGGTCACTTCATAGATGAAAGAGTTGCTGCTGTCTTTCTATGGGTTTTATGGGGATTTTAGAGGTTATGGTCTGCACTGTGCAGTTTTCCTGAACAAAGACAGAACACATTTGTATTGAGTATTTTTACTTTTATTATTTACTTTTTAATCTGATTTGAAACTTCACATGCTAACAAATAAGATGCATTTTAGAAATATGTTACTGTTTGTATCTTTAAAACACAACATTATATTACATTTGAGCTTAGAGGATTCTAGCTGGCACCAACATACCCTGAGGTCTATGGCACATCTGTAACCAAGCGAACAATGAGATTGTCTGATTATAATCATAAGCTTCATTTTGCAGGGAGAAATAATAAGTAGGCATGAGGCTGTGGAAGAAGGCGTTCTGCCTCAGCCTTGAGTCATATCAATGCACGCCACTGCTGCGGTTGCCAGATATTGCACAATTGGAAACATCCCTTCAGAAATCTGAAGGATATATTTTCCCAGCTCCCCTCAAGATGTGTTGAGTGGCGTCCTAATCAAAAATCAATGTTCCCACTTGAGTAGAGCCGCGAGGCTTCTGTAGTGGGTTATGTAATCTGATAATATCAATCATAACTGTGTTAGAGGCAATCCATCTGACTTTCACAGGACTGGGGTCAGTGAGTATAGGGTTGGGGGGGGCAGGGTGAGGGAGACCTGGCCTCCCATGCCATCAATTACCACTTATTATGGTGGGGCTCACTCTGCCAGAGATCTGTGTGGCCCCTCTACCATAAATAATATTAACAGGACCAAGCTCATCAATCAATAGCAGCACAGTTGTATTGCTCCAGCCTAAATGGCGGCTTCCATGGCTCTCCAGCCTCGATCAATGACCATGGCTCCTCCAGACTTGCACATAAGGGGTAAATCTAGCTCTGCTTGAGCCCTGGGGTCTTCAGCCCTCTCCTGCTACTCCAGTGTTCTTTATCCCCCCCCTTCCAGATCCCTGACTGCCTGTCTATGTCTCACTTGTCTCGCTACACCGAACACCAAGCCAACACTACCATCTGAAGCTGCTGCTAACTGCTGGTGCTGCAGTCTGCCAGGCTCAGGCAGGCTGGCTTGTTAACAGTACGGAGCACACGCGGAGGAAGTGTCAGAAAAGTGTCTGAAAGAGTGATTATGTGGAATTAATGAGTCACTTAATGATTCCCTTCACTCTGCCTCCTTTCACTTTTCGGTGTGATTTCCTGCTGGGACTTGGTGTGAAGACGAGCGTTTCAAGCACTTGGTTGTTGCCAATAGTAGCAGGAGGGTGCAGGGTCAGAGTGCTGCAAAGTTACTTGTTCGTCACTGTTTGTGAAATATAAAGCCATGCGATTCCTTTTTATTTGCACCATGTTCACCTTAAATACACATTCATGGGCTGCTTCTCAAGCTACAGGCCAGAGGTTCTGTCGGGTAACGGGGTGTTCGAAGCATAATTATGGAAGCAAATAATTAGTCAGTCGAGTGCAATGCAAGATTAATTATCCTCATCATCTGCCTCTGACCCTTAGCTCTCGCGAATCATTCCCTGCTTGACCAGCCCGGCCATAAGTGAGTCATTCACTGAGACCGAGCACCACATGCCCGGCAACCAGTGAGAGAGTAAGTGGCTAAGACAACCTTTACCTTGTGACTGTTATTTTGGTGGTTACAGCGCTCGTCAGTTTGAAATATGAAATTGCTTCCCTGGAGCCACAGCTGTGAGAGCCCCTGTGTCAGACAGAGGAAACTATACATGCTGCATTATTAAATGCTGTACAATTGTGAAAATTGAGTCTATAGGATTTGACTTTTTTCATCTTTGACCAAAAATAATAACGGCTCCAAACGCTACAAAAGAAAAATTATTTCACTGAGAGCTGTTTCTCTGCTCTGTCTTTGCTTGGTTCTCGGTGCGTTCAAGTGCTGACTTTTTTCTGTTTTCCTTGTTTGAAAAAATATACATACATATAATGAACCATTTCTGCCATTTTTTTTCTTGTTCTTCCTTCTTGTTTTAATTTTCACACATGTGGAATATGTAGCCATACTGCTGGACCATTAAAAAAACAAAACAAACAAACTTTATGATTATAACAATTATTATGCATTACTACAAAAAATAATCTGACAATTTTAGCTGTGGTCATCACTATTGTCGTTTTCTATGATTTAATTTTGAATATATAACAAACTCAACTATAGTAAAAAAGTGAAGTAGTGGAAGTAAAGCACTATGCTAAGCCTATCTGTGTTTTGGCTTCCACTGTATTCCTGTGCCTACACCGGAGAAAATCAGTCTAACCTCAGACTCAGTGACTTCAAATGCTGGCCTTACACTGACCTGCAGACTTCAAAGCTTGATCAAGCCTTCCCCAGACAAGGAATTCTGTGGTTCAGGCAATTTGTTAAACAGGAGAGCGGTTTAGTGTGATTTGGGAGTGAAAGGTTGTTTCAGTAGTCCTGGCTAACCCAGAGCTCAGCCAGTCAGGACCTGACACCACCATGACAGAATAACATTTCAAGAAAGTAAAGTCATCTTGGCTCATTACAACAGACTGACAAGTTAGTCCTAAGTGTAGTGTGTTATTTTTTTTTTTCTAACTGTATTGAATGTTTATGTGTATTGTGCAACAGTTGCTATTTAAAGGCAAATATGAATTTGTCATGAACATTTCTCCCTAGAAAATATCTTTGTCTGAACCAATATTGGAAAAATGGATTAAAAACAATTGGGCCTAATTCCTTGCCACTGGTATCACACTGGGAAATGGCAATTGACTTTGTGGCCTACATAATTTTTTATTTGTTTCAAATACGTTGAAAAAAACTTTGTACAATTTTTACTGCAAGTTAAAAGTCCCCAGGTTAGACACTGTAAACACACACGCACAGTGTAGGCAGTGAAGTTGGCATGAATTCAGAAAAGGGGTGGTGGTGGTGGTGGCAGGGGAGGGAGGATCTTGAGGCATTGTGCCAGCGCTTGAACAACTAAAATCCATTGCTGGATTCAGGGGAACATGTTCTCCTTGTTCATAGTATGACACAGAGTCTCCCCTTATGACCCTGTCTGTCTGAAATGCATCCCACTGAGAGGCAGACATTTACAAACACTTGGTTTGTTTTGAATGTTGCCTCCACAAATTTCCTGCAAACTAAGCAAAACCACATTTCAGCACAAAGTTTTTTAATTTTTAATTTTTTTATCTTTTTTTTTTTTTTTTTTTTTACTTGAAATCATCCCCCAACATTTCTTATTGCAGGCAGTTCCAAATATATATGGTCTTTATTTCTAGGCGTTTCATTTGAATCAGTTTCAGAGGAGGGAAACCACTCCCCTGATGAGTACAGTACACTCTGACATAAGCACTGTATTTACCTCCAGTAATTGTCACAGTTGGTTGCAACCTGTCAAGTTAAGATGTATGAGCGGGTGTGTAAAACGGACATAATTTCATGGTAAAGATGGGAGATGTTATTCCTGTTTGATTATTGAACCTTTTGGGGCAACGGCAAAAGTCCTTTCTCTGGATTCGCGCTCAGGTTTAACCCAGTTATTTATGTATTCACCAGAGTGATGTTTTGAAATCTGCCCCCTCTTTTAAACACTGTCAACAAAGGCTATCAATCATAACCCCTGACAGCTGTAATTGCTACCAGAGATGCTGCCACGTTGAGACATGGTTCAGTCCCACGGTCGTCTCTGCCAGCCTCATCAAACAACAAAGTATCAGATTAAACTGAATTGTATTGTAGTCCATTTCCATTTGTTTAAACGTTTAAAACTGTTCTGCTTTTTCCTGTTTATTGGAACTGATTTTTTAATTTACTCAGGCTTTTTTTTTCTGAAAATTGCGTGTCATCTAGGACTTTATGACCCGATGCATTTGGCTGTCCTCACAGCAAGTCTTTGCCTCCTTTGAGTTCACTGCGGATGAGAACATTGAACTGAATTACTTTGCAGTCTCTGCCGCAGCTGCACTGACTTTTCTTGGTACGTCACTTTTTAAATATTGCAGAGCATCCATTAAGTTAGTTGTCTCTAATGATCCTCCACTGTGTTTTTTTTCCACGTCCCTTTGGTTTATTGTTCTGCAAAGATTGAATCATAGAGGGTAAGCCATCGTGCAGACAGAGTTTAGTTTATCACACTAAAGTAATACCTATGATGTCTTCAGACGATCAGAATGCTCTCCAAGTGAACATACTCGGTGGTCGGTCTGTAAACCAGCCTGTTTTCTCTAGATCCGTTGCATGACTTTTATATTTAATACACACAGAGTCTCTCTTTATCATGTGCTGCACAGTGGGAACTGACAGGCTGTGGTGGGAGCCGGGGAGGAAGCAGAGATGGTGCTCACTGACTCCTTTCACATTAATGAATGGAGAGCCATGACTTTTTATGGAGCTGGGTTGTATTGACCTGTGGCTGACATCCACTTCTTAGTTTCATAACATAATCAGCACTTGACACATGATTATAATAACCCAATGCAATTTACTGCATTCTCTGCAAACACATTGATTTTTTTGAACAGCTCCCAGAACCAATTACATTAATATTGCTGCATAATTAGTTTACACATTACTAAATTACTGACAGATTAAAAGTGAAATAGCACAGTTCATACCCTGCCCACATAACTGCCAGAGAGGAAATTAATATGGATTCAAAAGCTCCTCAGAGACACGAGCAGTAAAGGGGGGAAGCAACAATCCATAAGGCATGCTTGCATTAGGATATCCTCTGCAGGCTTGCCAGGTGTTGGTTTCAGCAGAGGCTTTCAGGGCCAGGTAATTAATATGGTCTTTAATGAGATTTGCATATGAATATTGATAGGCCCTGCTCCTGTGGGGAGGGATACTGTACTGGAAGTTTAGAGCTCTGTGGGTGAGACTGCTGAGGCTGCCCATTACTATCAAAACGGCCCATTTAAACCAAACTCACACATAATCTGCTTTTCTTCCATTACCTCTAACTACAGTGCAGTGCTAGTTGTAAACCTTAGCCCACTAAAGCTTTATTCCTTGTCATTAGTGAGTCCTCCTCAGACAGTTCCACACTATGCGGACGCTTTCTTATTGTTTGGAGGCTGGGCATCGTATGTAGAACATCTTGGAAAACTCAATGGTGTGGAGTGAACAGAGTAAACTTTGCGTTCATCCTTCCTGGTTTATCTGTAAGGATGATGTTATAGTTTTGTCGTATTATAGTTCTCTGGTGTGGCTTAGTATATATAAGTCTGAATGATTGACTACTCTGCTTCTATTTTCACACGTATGTGACATATCAAAAAATGCCAAGGTCCCTACCGACCATTTCAAAATAAAGGTATGCTATTCAGCTTGATTGATTTGTCAGATTTTGACCAAGACCGCTGGCTCCTACACAGTGCTGGTCATCAGTTTATTCAATATTTATTTACCCACCACACCTCCCAAATGCAAAGAGGATTCTGTGAGATACACATTCCCCACAGCCGTTCTGGAATTAGCAGGTAGATATTATAAACTTAAACACATAGAGTATAACACTTTAAGTCACAGTTACACACTGTGCTCATCTGGCACATGCTAGAAGCCGTCACATATTTCTATCTGTCCCTCTCTTCCAGTCAGGAGGAGCTTTGCTGGCAGATGGGCTGCTCGATGGCACACTAACTTTTCAGCAGAAATGTATTGCTTTGACCTTTGATGTCCACATTGATCCAATGTACTGAGTGGCCATTTCCCAAGAAACAAACATATATAATTGGTATTGGGTTCCAATGGTGTTCTCTCAATGTCTCGGGGATGTTTTGCAGCAATATAAATCAGTTCACACTTATAGACACGATATGGGCGCATTAGTGCTGACTGGTCATTTAGGGATGGCTGAGAGGTAAGAATTCAATAGACCTTGATCAGGCACATCCAATCTGTCTTCATCAATCCTCAACTTCTTCTTTGTCCACAAGCTCAGGATGGTAAATCAAAATGAACTCATCTTTTGGATTTTGGATTGTGACGTTTTCATTCATTCACTTTTTGAAAGTAAGAATTAAAAAAAGACATTTTGTCATCTCGCGTTGCCGTTAGCCCTCACCCAAATTACACTTCGTCATGTACAAATGATTCATTCAGTAATTTAAGGGAAAAAGCTGTTTTCTATTTCCGCGTACAACAACTCTGAGACGGGCCCTTCATTTGTTTTACTCCTCAAAGGGTGACATGTGTTAGGTGTGACATGTACAGGCAGTGATAAAGGCCTCATTGTTAGATTCAAGCTTTGTCGCTTAAAATATTGAATTTTGCTGGTGAGAGGGAGTGACGCAGAAGCACTGCATGATGGGATTCAGCCACTTCAGGTTTAACATGCATCAATGCCTCTGAGGCCTTTGTGCATTCACTGCCTCTCTGCACGTGTCTGTGGGGATGTCGCTGGGTTACTCCGGTCTTAGCGCAGGAAAAATAATTTTTAAGACATCTTGACTTTGAGAGATTTATTTATATAATTCACCACCTTCTTTTGTCTTCTGAGTTATTGATTCGGCTCATTTCCCCAGCATCTGCTGATCTCTCGGTTCTTGTTGGTTTTCATATCAGACTTTGATGTGAGCCCAGTAAAGATCTTAATTCTCCTTGAAGTTCTGTGCCTGTGGTTTTTTCAGACGTGGGTTTACGATGGAGCGCTACAGTTAGATCTCTGCATTGTTCTCGCTGCGTCTTAGTCCTGAAGGGCTTAGGAACCTGCCATAACACATATCTGTAGTTACTGACCACATCAACAGCACTACGATCTGTTACACACACAGAACATTTTACCAAATCTTTTAAAGTCAGTGGTTGAAGAAAGAAAATGTCAGGTTAAAAAACAGTTTCAGAAATAAGTCATAGATCAGATCAGCTTCGGGAAAACACCATATAGCCATAGGTTTATCAAATAAAGGCTGTTCCTGTCTTACACCAGTGTTTTTCATACTCTGCCTCTGTATGTCTTAAATCTAATGTAGGTGATTCACAGTTTAAGCTCATTCAACTTCTTTACACATTTGCACTTATCAGTTGAGACAGAAAATGTTTTTATTTTGAACCGTGAACCCAGTGTGCAGGCCAACAATGGCTGTATTGGTCAGTGCTGGGGGGTGGGGGGGGGGCTCTTTACCTGTCAGCTCGCAGCCCTGTTGTTTACTCAGCTGTAGGGCCTCTGTGTCTAGTGTAAGTGCAAAAGACACAGGTCACTAAATATTTCATTTCCCAAGTAAAACATGGTTCCCCTCCTTGTCAGCTAAAAAAAATGGGGGAAACAGATCACAGTGATGAATGTGCAATCAGGCTGATTAACTCGTTATTAGTTGTCTGAGGGATCCTCTGAAGGAAATGAGGGCAAGAACGAAAACGTTTGTTTATACTTCTCGTGGTCAGAGTTATGAATGTGATGTGAGGAGGAGGAGGAGGCCTCGCTGAACTTTTACCTCTGGAAAATCAGTGGTTTGAGATTGAAAGTTGAATCATACAGTGCTCAGCGTGCGGGGCTTCTCTCTTCAATCACGATGGTGTCTTCAGGAGAATGAATCTGACCAGGGTGAGGACTCATCTTTCTGCCAACTTCTGTCCAACTTTCATTCAGTTGACTCCCTCTTTTGGCCAGCAGATGGTGCTGCGATGTCTCCACAATGCGTCTCCTGCGGAGAGACACAACATATGCTCCCCTCATCTCCTCCTGCACCCTTTCGATGTGTCCCTGGGTTCAGGCAAATGTTTGTTGAAATAAGTGGAGATTTCCTGGTTTTCTTTTAGTCAGGAAAAAAAAGAGAAAAGGCCCAAAGTTTCTTTATAGGATGAGCTCGGGGTGTTCTGCAATTACTCTTTTACTTGTGCTCAAGCTGTTTTTCCCCTCGCTGAGGAGGAACAGACAGTGTTCTCCATTCCAGTTGCCTCTTACGGTCGCAGAGAGGATGCCGGTGGGCTCGGTGTCGGGGCTTTTACCGCTCGCTGTGGAGCATGCTGGGTAGGATGGCCGTAGCAGGAGTGGTGGGAGGCACCGTGGACGTAAGTAAGAGCAGCGGTAACATCTTTGTGTGGAAGCGGACTGGGAGGAGAGAGCACGCTGGGCTTCTGGTAAAGAGGTTAATAATTAAGCTTTTAAGCATCTGCCAGGGTTGTGTTTATCTTCATGTTAAATCTGAATAAAAGAGAAATTGAAGTAATTATTTCATGATAACATGAGTTTTTTTAAATTATTCACAGTATCAATATTATTATTAATAGCATGTCCATGTTTTTTTTTTTTTTTGTTTTTTTTTTTTACTGAATAAAAGAGAAATTGAAGTAATTATTTCATGATAACATGAGTTTTTTTAAATTATTCACAGTATCAATATTATTATTAATAGCATGTCCATGTTTTTTTTTTTTTGTTTTTTTTTTTAAAGAACACCTGTGACTTGTCAAATGCATAACATTTGCTTTTCACACCATGAGGGGAGGTGTAGGCTGACCTGGAGAAGAGAGCTGTGTGTTCATGTGTGCAGAGGGGGAGGCGCAGCGTTGCTGGGGTGTATGGTGGGCTGGAGGGGGGGGGGGGGGGGGGGGAGGGGGGGGAGTGTAGTGTGTAAGCTATTGAAAGTAAGGAATGTGAGAGAGCATTATTGCCCACACTTCATGTGAATGGAAAGGGGGTTAAAGAAATGACAGCGTACAGTGGGTGGTACGGCCTCAGTACAACCTGGGAGGAAATGGAATGAGAAAGTGCAGTCAGGCAGACCACTCATTCACCATGACAAATGGGAGAGGCCTCGGCCGAAGGGGATACCTGATACCCCACGGTGGGCTGCGTGCACCTGTCCGGGCCTCCGTGTGCACAAAGTGGAAATAAATCTCAGCCACTTGTAGGGGCACACTTCCACTGATTACAGAGTTACATATCAATAATTGTGATATTAATAATAATTTGTACATTTGAACTGTTGTTCCATGCTCATAAGAGATCACTCAAAACAGCTTTGCATGAATGAGTGCATTGCATCTTATTTTTGACGTCCATAGTAAGTTTCTCACTATTAGCATACAAATATTAAATTAAGTAGCATTTTCTGTTAATTGTGGTAAATAGACTTTTTTTTAGGATATTGTGAATGAACATATGGACATATGCACAGCATAATAGTGTGCTACTGTTGGATCACACTTTGACAAAATACACTCAAAGATTATGAAAATTATTATTTTTTTGGAATGTATTTAGAGAATGTATCAGCTTATTATCTTCCAAAGTCTCATGACAGCTTCTATTACCCTTTGAATTAAACACATCAAATATTCCCAGATATTTGGAATTTATTACAATTTATCATTTGTTATTATGACAGCTATGAAATAAAATTAATCAATCACTATTATGAATTGTCAAAGTCCGCAGCATTAATATGCTCACAAAGAGTTAATGACAGTTTGGACAGCCAGTCACAAGCTGCATGTCATGAGGTTTCCATCTAAATTAAGTCATATATCAAATTCCGGTGGCATATTAAATCTTTGGGAACTGTTAGAATTAGACAGAATTAGAGGGGTGCAGCTATAATCCAATTGTGTCTGAGCGCAGAACAAGAGCCATACATAGGAGGCAGAGAAGCAGTCCACTGTTCACGTATGCTCATACGTGGCCTTTCACAAAGTATACTCTGCCCTCAACCTGTCACTCTCTCCTCCGGCGTCCAGGAAGAATTATTGACCTGCTCCCATGCAGCCAGATGGGCCGTGGTCACTCTAACACTGGTCAGTCTGTGGCGTCAGGGTGCAATGTAGCGTGCCATGAAAATATTCAATCTCCTCTTCCATTTCAGTGTTTAGATTGGGTTGTGGAACGACCGCAGCAGACAGACAGCAGAGTAGAGCCTTCTCTGCGCAGAGGAGAAGAATAACACCATGTTTTTTCCTCCGGCTGAACTCCTCTGGTTTTAGGTCCTTTTTGTTAGCTCTGTGCATAATCGTCAAAATAAATTCTCATTATTTAGATTTACTGAGCCTTAGCATAATAAGACAGGCACAGGTAAATAATGGTGTGCACATTATATTAATACATAAATTGGAAAACAACAGTGACATTGGTTCTCGTTCTTCCACAACAAGCAAATGTTTAAATTGTAAGTGAGTTTTACCATAAATACTGACAGTTATTTTTTATAATACATTGTAGTTTAAAACTGAATATGTGATCAAACAAGTACATTTGCATTGGCAGCTGATAGTTTTGATTAAATTCTAAAACTCATGATAATCATTTCCGCAAATTATGAATTTACACCAAATGGTTGAATACACATGATATTTTTTTTTCTTTATGATCAAGCTGTGACCACAGATATTTCCATATATAAAATATAATTCTGTGTGAACATTTTTCACTTCATGTTAATTGTACATTATTTTATTTTCAGTCCTACAAGTTCTATTTTTCTATCCTCTCCTCATGTGTGACTTTTCTCAGTTTGCTTTAGTTTTTCTTTGTCTAGCATTAGTCCCAAGCTTCCTCACTATGGCAGCCTATTGCTCCTTAACATCTGAGCGTTGCACTGAGTGCACCTTTAACATGATTCTGCCTTGCACTTCTGTCATGGTGTGTTTACGATCAAGCTTCCAGTGAGTGTGTTTGGATTCTTGCACAAAGCTTCTGGGTTAATCTCTTATTAGTCAAGAAGAATCATTCTCACAAACAGTCTTGTTTCTCGGCTCTGAGTTCTAAATAAAGTGCATCAACCGTTAGTGGATTACGATGCATCACTTTGAGAGTCACAATTGAAAAGCGGTGAAAATACAAAGCCACATGCTTGAAAATTGTTCCCTGGAGATGTCAACTCAAAAACACGTTAAACTCCAGAGGTGCACACGCATAAAATGTTTCAAAGCGTCGTGATAGTCTTTTCAAAGTTAGTCATTAGGTTAAGAGCTTTAATGACATTGTAATTAGAATTCCACGTGGTGGTTACGTGATTCATTTGAGCATTGTGCAGCCCTCACCATACGAGCACAGATACACGCTGCTGTCTCTGCTTCATTGTATGTATCGCCTTTATTTCTTGTGTGTGGTGCTTTGTTTTATTCAGTCTCATTTCACTGTGTCTAGTTCAAACTACACTGCAGTGGGCAGCGCAGACATCTGTTGCTTCAATGCCCAGCAGAGCAAACAATATGTTTTGAATTAAGATGTGACCTTGGAATAAGCCTTATCTTATTTTGAAATCATAGTGAGTTAAATATGCTTTGTAAGTAGATTAGTTCCTCTGGACCCCACCCCCCCTCCCTGTAGGCTCAGTCTCTAAGCAATGAGGGCATAGAGATGTAATCCAGATTCATAATCCAGTGATTCTTACAAGCTGGTTTGTGTTGTTAAATATGCAGTATTTGTGTTTGATTTAATATCGTTCTAATCTCCCTTAACCTGCCAGTTGCTGTCTGGTTCATCTTGTTGTGTTGGCTGCGTATGATGAGCAGTCGACCTTCCAGACGGTCCTAAACTCTTTATTTCTTAGAAGCTGAATATTGGAAATTATACTTAATGAATTTTCATTTTATTTTATACCTGCACCTCTGATGATACTTGATCCTCTTCTTACTTAATTTATTAAGATACAGTCAATTTTGTGTGTGTGTGAACCAATATGAATATAATAATTTCACAGTTGTCTTTCTAAAAAAAAAAACAATCGTTATTGTGAGTGAACCACAAACCATAATATCAGAAGTAGAGCTCAGTAAAAGGTTTAGGCTGAAACCTGTGTCACTCAGTCCCGTCCAACAGGTGGTGGAGAGGTGTTCACTGTCATTAGCCATTTGAAGTAATTGAGGTCTTATGCGTCTGATTAATATCTGTGCTATTTTTATTTGGTTTTATTCTAAGTGGATTCTTTCAGCAGAGGATTTCTTCAGCGCTCCGACTCGCATGTCCAATATTATTAGTTCCTATGAGTTCAGCCTGTGCAAATCTGTTAATGCATAAGACCATAAGAGCTTCTTATGTTCCAAGCCAGGTCAGAGTGAAGACACATCAGATTAATATTTGATCATGCAGAAGGGCCCTTAATCAGATTTGCTTATTCCCTCAGCTGAGTGCTCTGCGGCAATTATCATAATTGTTGCGCTAAACATGCTTGTCTTTACGGCTGGCGGCGGGACGTGAGTGTGTGCCGTGAGAGGGGGATTCTAACACCAAACCCAATTAATGCAGGATGGATGGCTGGGCCTGCTGAGGGAGGAGGATATAGGCAAGAGGAAGGGGAGGGCTGCTGGTCCAGCCACTGACACAGCCCAGGGCACACTCAACTCCAGCCACCTGGACCTCCTCAGGCTCCCACCACCACCTCCAGCCACCACCTCCAGCCACCAGCTCCGGCTGACAGGAGGGAAATGATAGTTTCAGCCAACATCTATTCAATGTCACAATTCCTAGATTTTCTTTTGGTTGGCTCATACATTCATTTTCACATTCTCCTTCACTGTCGAACATGAGCTCAAAATGATACTGAAAGTTTGAATACAGAAATTGTCATCCTGGTTAGCTGATGTGATAGCATCCCCCTCTTTTTATTTCGAGGTTTCACTTGTATTTAAGGAAAATCTCCATAGAAAATCTCCTTATTTGTGTCTATTTCTTAGGACCCTGAAGAAACGTCCTTTTCTTCTGCTTGATGTAGGCATAGGTGAAGAGAGTGAAATGATGATAGAGAAATGTCATGGAAAACATTAACATCAGTTCTGTAGATCACCTTGAATAACCTAATTTTTTCTAGAAAGACAAATAATAAACCAATTTTTAAAAAGTTGGTTTAAGACACACATACATCCACCCATTTAAAAGGAATGAATTTTGAAAGATTGTATTTATTCCAAAATGAAATATTTGGTATAAAATATTAGCATTATCGTTGTTGGTTAGATACAATAATTTGGAACCAGTTTTCCTTTCATTCAAATAAATACATTTTATATTTTACAAAACAGAATTTACAGAGGAAAGAGATGTGATTTGACTCTCAGACCCACTTCATTTAAAAAGAGACTTACATTTTCTTTATCTGACCCAATAGATTCTCCATGTCCAAGAATAGCACACAAAATGAATTCATCTTCAACAAAGTGGACATTTTCTTGTATGATATGGGCATTCTGTCATTTTAATAAGCAATCATATAATTCTGGGATCACATGATGAAGGTAAGAGAATAATAATGTCCCACACTTTCTGCTCTGCGTTGTGTCTCTCTGAAAACATTTTGCTTGGATGCGCTTTGAGACTTGAATCTTGTAAACATGTCAAACCAATGAAATAAAACTACCAAAGCAAAACACTCGTCTGTGTCATTTTGATTGCTCTCTGATGAAAATGCTGTGAGCTCACCAGTTTGTCATAAGGGTGTCTATTAAACAAATGAGCCGGTGGACCGGTTGTGTCTGTATGGAAGTCATCTATCCTGCTGGAGGCATGGCACTGCGCAAAGAAACACTGGGAGAGATGCTTGGCCATTAATCTAGTGTTGACTGGCTGGAAATTGCATCTTTGTAATGAGTATTAGGTGTGCATCTACATGAATTAAAGCTGAATGAGCCTCTGATTGATCACCTCCTCCCAAATGATGCTCCTTCCATGATCATTATTGTTTAAAAGTGACTAAATCATATCGGCATGATTAACAGTCTCAACTTGAAAGGAAGATAAAATAAAGTGAGGATGTCTGGAAAATGTGCTCCTACCACCAAATTTTGCTTCTATTGCTGTGGTGTTGTGCACGTTTTTTTTTTTTTTTTTGGTGAGGTTGTGGATTTATGCTGAAAGAGGACTTTGTTATTAAATGGACTGTTTCAAAATAAAAGTACAGTAGAATTTAACTGCAAGGATGCAAAGAGAAATAGTCTGTGTTGACACTTGACACACCACATTCATACGTACAGAAATGAAAGAACAGGACTGCAACGCAGCCCTGTTCTATAGGTGATGTAAGTGTACCAACCTCATATCAGCTTCAGATGCCTCACATCTGATGAGCGGCCCCACCACATGAAACATCAGCCAGAGTAAACACAGTGCAGAGGCAGCGTTTGAAGTTGAGGCCAAGAAGTGCAGATGATTTCACAGGCATTGTGTGGCATTTACTTGGTCTCAGCTATACGTCTGCAGTCGCCACCATCCCAGTCAGGTATTTACTGACTTCACAAAGTATATTCCACTGCAGCCAGCTGATTCGCTGCAACTGGATTGTTTAACATCATGTACACGCGGAAAAGTGAAGCGCTCCATCACCTTGCGGTCTTACCAAATTATCACACTCACCCAGATGTCTTCTTTCCATCACCGCAGATCGGAGCCGGAGCCGATAAAACCCTGTGTTTACAGCAGGGGCATTTGACCCAGGAGTGAATGCCGATTATATCCATTCCCACTGCAGACACTGGGTAAGTATGTCTTTTGACCAGTGGAAAATCGGCTTCAGCTGTAAAACCTAGATTGTTTGAGCAATTGTCAAAAAATGGCACCACATTGTTCCACACACTCAAGAACTGAGCCCCGGACTTCAGTGTTCACATGCAGCACAGGCAGAGCAAGTACTTATATACATGTGTGTATACAAGGTGTTGTCAGGGACCCTGTTTCAGGGATAGAATGAAACCAATGTTCCTAGGTGCAGTTTGGCACATGCTGGAAAAATAGACCTCATCACCCAGTACCCCGACATATTTACTGTACCTGGACACGCTAATGTTCCTCTCTAATGTCTCTCTGGTAATTATACTGCCAAGCACCCTGTTGGGCTAATTATACTAAAAACACCCTCATTAGCTGCATCAAGATGTAAACCCCCAGAAGCCCAGCTATCTTTTCCCCTCATGCACGCGCTAAAGACGAGTTCTTCAGCTTACTCTGCGTCATACTTGAACTTTTCTTTTTGCTTGTTGCAGTTTATTGCAGTATCATACAGCTGGCCTTTAGTGTGGTTGCATCATATGAGCTGCATTATAGAGAAATTGCACAATTGCTCAACAAGTGATTTTGTTCAACAATGTCCCTTAAACTGGCTTGAACTCTGATTCCCGGATTTTCTCTGTGGCTCGTTAGCTTGTGGCCGCACAGCAATTGATTTAAATGAAGAATGCTAACAATGCTAACAGGCTGTTTACCAATTATGCGAAGGGCTTAAACAGGAGCACCCACAACCCATCGGCCACACACACACATACAGTCTGTCGATGGAAGTATGAAACTGAGAATATTGTTTTATTAACTTGGTTTAATATGAACTCAGCTTTGTGGAAGCTGTTGAGCAGTTGTGCAAATGTATTACCCAGCAGATCAGGGCAGATATGAATGTCTATTATTGGATGTTCGTTTTCACTTTACTCAATGAAAATTCACAGTCTGTGGAAAATGCCTGAATGCCTCAGCCAAACCATTTAAGGAAAGGACATAAAGAATGGAACTAAAAATGTTGGGAGAATTTGCCCTGCTCATGCAAAGTGGACATACCACTCACCATAACACACCAGCATCGAAATAACAACAATCCCCAGCCCCTACATTTTCTGGCAATTTGCTCTCTTTAAATTATTCAGAGGCAAGTTTTTTTTTTTTTTTTTTTATGTCAGCAACTGTGTGTTTCCCGGTGACAAACCCAGCCTCACCTAATAGTTTCACTGCGTCTGCCGTTTTATGACTGACATAGCAATAAGCAGATTGTCCAGATATTTATGCCATCTGCAGCTCGGAGAGATAATTAAAGTATATAAATTAATCAAGTGCAATTAATTAGAGACTTTATGTCCGCAGCAGTACATCTTTGCATGTATAATTTATATTTATTGATTTGTTTGGTTTCATTAGCCCATAAGATAACAGTGCAAATGCATTAGAGGGGAAAATGCACAATTAGCATGCAGTGAGGGCTGCTGGTAATTGATAGATCAGCGAGCACTCCCTGCAGATATAAAGCTGTGTAAACTGTCATAAGCAGTTACAATCGATGACTGATATTTTGCGCCATATCTCTCGCTTGATTAATGATGTTTTTGAAAGTGGGCCCCCACTTAATGGGACCCTGATAGGCATGCAGGATTTACTGTTTAATCAGGGGGAAGAATTTATTGCGGTCCAGAACCTGTGTCGTTGCTGGTGGAGAATGTATGATTGGTCCCTGTAAGTGCTATTTGCTCCCGTCAGCAGCCAATATGGCGGAGCATAAGAGCTTTGTGCTTCCCAGTTGATGTTTTTTCATTGACTGCACTGCCATCGTTCATCACTGGCTGGTTTCCCTGTTCTGCAGTGCTGAGAGGAAAGGCAAGCTGGACAGTCGATACGGGCCAACGTGTTCACAGCATTCCGCCGCTCCTCACAACGATGCGGAAAGTGTACTTAAAAATGAAAGGCTCTGACTTATTTCCCAGATAATGAGGCTTTATCCTTGTAGAATTGAATAATAGAAGAATAATAGATTTGCATTTGGCATGATTTGATTTTTTTTTGCTGACATATACTCACAGAGGGGTAAAGGCTGGAGTTGGGCCATCTGAGGTTCTGAGAGTGAATGCCCACAACAGACTTGGCAGACAGATACACAAAGACGTAGATAACTCTGTTAATGTTTTACTTCATCGTTCATATTCCTCCAGCTCTCACCGTCCCTGATGGAGAGTGCAGTGTTCTGAATCATTAGCTCCTGTTTGGTATGGATAGCATATTTTGTGGATGTTGTCACTATGTGTTGCGTCACTGATAATTCATGTGGCTGAAGCAATATAATTACTCTAAATAGGATGTGGGCTTTATGGGCACCACATGTTGCTGTCTGGGAACAGCTTCTGTGTATTTCCACTCTTATGGGTGTGGGCTAGTTTTTGCACTCAGCCTCCATGTTGTGTCTCCAATGTTATGTTGCATGAAACCAGTGTTCTCAGGGGATGACAGGGGCAGGTGCGTGGCTTGAAACTGTGTGAAGTAGGCCAGACGTAGTTGCCAGCGTCGCGTGTTTTATTGTACGGCATACAGTGTGTTTGAGGAGCGCAGTCCCACAGCTGGGTGCCAGACACACATACATTTTTTGCCCTGTGTCTCATGCAATTTCCTCCCCTAATGTCACTGTAAATGCTTACAGAGACACCGCCCCCTGTTTAGGGTTGCAGATATATGCCGTGGAAGAGGAAGCAGCCATTTGCCTTCTGGTGATGTGCTACAAATTGGGATCTTACTTTTTACACCTGCTGGTATCTGCTCCTAGCGTCCTGAGGGCAGCTCGTGTGATGCTGTGTTTGGAGGAAAAATAATCGAAAAGCACTACATTGAAGCTACTTTCTGACCTGCACTGAGCTCCGGATAATGTGAGACTGCAAACCTGCAAGTCAGTAGCTATGAACATTCGAGAGTTATTCTTCCTAGCCACCTTTTCAGAAGGAAATTATCTCTTAAAAAGAAAAGGAAAAGATGGAAAAGATGCAAAACTGAATAGAAAAATATTAATTATAGAAAAATAAGAGCTACTGACAATAATGTCATCCGTGTGCAAATGGATGACAGACAGTTTGAGCTTGTTGACCTCTAAAGATAATTGTGGTTGAAAATGTCTATATTTGCAATGTGAGTATGGGGGTGTTTATGAATAATGCAAATGGACATCGTCTTGGGAGTAACAGAAACCATTTCACCTTCCTCTCTGTTCTGAAGTTAGAGCTGAGATAACAGATGGAGATGTTTGGAGCTGGCTTCTCTCTGATCCTCACGTCTCGCTGTAGAAGCACGTGGAGACGTGGGCCGCCCGGTAGTGAGGGCCATATTGACACGGCTGGACTGCTGCAGCCCTTAAACCCACAACAGGCTATCTGATATCCTTCCAAAGTTTCCCCAGAGAGTGAACGCTTCCATTTTTCTTAACTTGTCTATAAGTAAACTGCAGGACCCGGCAGGGAGGTCAAATCAATCTCTGCTATTTATTACATAGAAATGTGACACTCCGTCTTAAATGCTTCTGTCCCAAGTGATTTAGCCTCGTGTCTGTGTTATGTCTGCAGAGTGTGTGCTGGTGTGTGCGTGTGTGTGTGTGTGTGTGCCAGCGGGGTGGGGAATGACATTTTATGACCATTGTGCCAAATTGTCTTTTTCTCCGACCCGTCTCTTGTAAACAAAGATGGGTTAATATGCTCTTTGAAGACAGTTTTATGTAAAGCTTTTAGCCCTGGTGTATGTATCATATTTACTGTAAGCACTTCAAACCAAAGGGCCAGCTAATGCAAGGGGAATGAGTAAGGATTGTAGTCATGCACGGGTCACCTCTTGAACACTGCTGTGTAAATATGATCAGTATCTGATGTTAGTTCAGTGTGCTTTGATGCTCGTTCAGGTCGAGTCGACGCTACGTGTTTTTTAGAGTGCAGGAAAAATAAGACAGTGACACAGTCATTAGCCGCTGACGACGGATGCAGTGCTGTTTCTGTGGGAAGCCGAGGTCTGTTTACTGCGTGACAATGTGATATTGTGCGCCTCATGCTGTCTTAATTGGAAACAGTCTCACCCCACAAAAGGTGCACAAGACCCCTGATTTTTGCGAGGCAGTCTCACCCCTCCCCTTTCCCACCACCAGCACCCCCCCTCCCCCCCTCTCTCTCTCTCTGAAGAGCAGCAACACCCCCTGAAGCATTTCCTTAATCCTCCGGAAGATCATGCTCTTCCACTAAACGCGGTACCTGTGGACAAACAATGGATTTTTCCATAATAATAAGTTGAAGATTTCATTATGAGTGTCTAATGGGTGGACGGGTCTCGGTCTGAGCAGGCACACGGAGAAGCTTCCTTTTGATCAGCAGCATAGGGTTAATCCATGGTAAGAAATAATGGAGGTTTAGATGTGAGGGGGGGGCGCAGTATTGAGCCAGGCTGAATTTACAGCTGAGAGGGCTCAGTAAAAGGATGATTTTTAGAGCCTCTCGCTGCGTATTGAAGGGAAGACCGTCTGACAAGTCATCAATGAGCCCCGGCGCTGTACTAAACTAATGAAAGCTGCATTTGATCTTCTGCGAAGGGATTCAATACTGCTCCTGCTATTATTTAAGTCCTTAGCTTCTCCCAAACCTGTTTTCAGATCCACAAAATCATTAAATTGCACAGTGAAGTAAACTGTGTTTGTAAGTATCGGGAGAGGAGGAAATATCCCAACTGCTCTTAATGTATCCCTGTTGATTGCATTCAATAGACACTTCCTGAATTGTTTAGTAGTGTTTCGTCTTTCAGCTGGGTTAGATTCACGTAACAGTATCATAGCATTACATTTATGCATTTTATGTTTCACAAACAAATACTAGATTTTCATGAGCTCTGTCTTCTACTGGAAGGGGTTGACTGTGCGTTAGTTAGAAAACTCTGTGGCTATATTTTCGTCTGGATGAGCAGAAACAGAAATGTTAAGAAACATGACACAGACACTCGCCAGTGCTTGATGCAAGGGATTTTTGGTCATGACACGTGATCTGTTTTTGCCATTGCCGTTTCTCATTTGCAGCTTAGGTCTGTCTGCAAATATGACACCTGAATGCACGTGCCCAGTGAACATAAGCGATGCCATGATAAGCAGGATTTAAATGGACACGGCCAAAATGCTTGTGTGGACAGAGACTTTTGTAGATTGAAAAAGGCTGTTTCCGAATGAAAACAGTGCGTAGCCTTCCACTTTGGTCACCTTGTGCAGTTTGATCACCCTAGTCCTTGCAGTGACACTTCATTTTAAGTGGGCGTGAATGTCAACTAGTCTGTAGTCTGGCAATTCAGTTTTGACCTTGTCTATAGTCTGCCATTTTACTCTGGGAGCATGCAACCTGAGTCAACTACACAACAAATCTGCTCGCACATTTAAGAAGACCTCTGAGGTATTCTGCCTGCTACATTATTTTATCACTGAACTTAAACGTAAGCCCGTTTGTTGAAGTCACATTCAAGCTCAAACACTGAGGGCCACCCCGACCTCACACTTGTGAGGCGAGCAGGATGAAAGATTTGGTCTGAGCTCGTGCCAAGGAGCAGGTCATGCATCATCTGCTAACATCAATGATGGGTCTGCACCGCAAACATAACAAGCCCATCCTCGCACTTGAACTGCAGTGATTCAAGGTTGTGTTAACTGAAACATGCTGAAGTAATAATATACACACTGTGATAAACCACCAGTTCGAAAGATTTCAGACATAAATCTGGCTGGGTGGGGGGGGGGGTCTGAGAGAAATTTGTGATGACATGAAGTGGTTGTTAGTGTAAAAGTCTCCCATTATGCATCTGTTCTGCATCTATCCCCTGTTCGCCCAACAGCAGGTTTAGTGGTGCATTTTAATGAAGGTTTAAATAAATATTTAGATAAATACATGCAAGTCATTAATAGTAAAGATTGATTATTATATGTTTTATTATCAAACAAATATGGAAAATCACATTCTGTAGATGTGTTGTTGCTTGTGAGTCCTCCAATGAGAACAAACAAAAAAGAACAAAAACATCACAATTTGCTTCAAAAACCCTGAACAACATGAAAATAGAATTAAATTGTGCAGAAATTATTTGTGAGTAAAATGTAATCACTTTAGAAGGAATTTAACTGTATGATGATTTTTTTTATTTGTATTTTTTATTTTAATTTTATTACATATGCAGATTCAGTTTTGAAATCATTTGTGGTACAAAACAAAAAATCTGGGATTCCTCTGCATCAATGCAGCTGCAGTCTCACCGATCCAGGTCGTCAATGATGATGATAGGAGATGCTGGGCCTCTGTCCTCTGACTGTGATAGGACTGACTCCAGATTGGGCTGTTCCCCAGCCACATTTGAGAAAGCTTCGTCATCATCCTCTTCTACGTCTAAGACTTCCATTTTTTCAATACAAAGGTCAAAATATGGGCTTCCCATGTTGTCTGCCAGGTGGACCATCGTAAGGAAGGGATGGGAGAGAGCATTCTGTGGTGTGAGCCTCTTCTTTGGGTCAACCTGTAGGAGGCCTTTGAGGAGACTGACGAAGGCTCTCCTGTCTTTGACTTCACTCCTTCCATTTACCACTGGGAAAAGTTGTATCAGGTCATCCAGGCTTCTAATCCTACTGGGCCACTCCTTGACTTTAACGCCAGTCCTAAGTTCAAACTCGGTTTGGGTCTTTATTGACCACCCTGGGTCACACCAGTGCTTGTCCTCCATGAAGTATCGGTGACTGTATAGTCCAGCATTGAGGAAGTCATCATCTGGCTGACCCAGCAGGTCTACAAATCCCCTCACTGCCTGGAAGTCGCAGTTCACTGAAAATGGATGGTTGCCGAGGTATAAGAAAAGGAGAACACAGCCAAGACTCCACATATCAATGGCCTCTGTGACAGGGAGGCCCAGGTTGTCCTCAGGTGAACTGTAGCCCATGGGCTGGATTTTCAGGCCATGGATGTTTTCTGATGTCATGAAGGACATCCCAACATTGAGGAGTTTCACTTTGAAGGGCTCACTCTCATGGTTAACCAGCTTGACACTGTCTGGTCTGAGATCTGCGTAGACCACCCCGATGCTCTTCAGTGCATTAAGTGCCTTCAGCAACTGGTAGGCAATGGGCCGAATTTCACCTGGAGTCAGCGGACCTCCCCGTTGTTGCAGCAGCTCCGGCAGGGTCATGTCCAGCTGCTCAAACACTAGACAGTGCCCCATGTAGTCGTTAAAATGCTCAATGAAGTTGACCAGGTTGTATTTAGCATGGTCGAGTACGCTCAGTGTTTCAAGCATGTCCATCTCTCTTTGACTAGCAAATTCAGAATAGAAGATTTTGATGGTCACTTCTTCAAATGTGTCCATGTTTACAGCATTGACAACTTTGCCACAGGTCCTCCTTTCACACTCTTCAGTGATGCAGTAGCGGCTAGGGCCTCTGTACAGTATGCTCAGCGGGTCCTCCATTGACTGCATCTGTTCATCAGGTTGAACTGCTGTCAGACCGTTGGCTGAAACTGCATTCTCTGGCATTTTGGCGAAAGTAATGTCTTTGTTGATCATTCTCCTCTGCAGCTTCTCTTTTCTTGTCGTAAACCAGCTGTGGATTCCAACAGGTAGTGAGTCTTCAAGTCGAAGTTGTAGAGTGTTCTTAGTGTCCATATGAATAAGTATTTCACAGATGCACATCAAAGGATCAAAGGAAAATACACTTTGTGACTACATCACAGGATAAAAGGCAAAATACCTACATCAAAGGAGTTGGCTTTGTTGTGGTTTTGTGTTTTTTTTGTTTGTTTGTTTGTTTGCTTTGTTGGTTTTTTGTGTTTTGCACCCGTAAACATAATACAACTAATGAATTTAAAGTAATAATGAATAATGAGAAGACATTGAAATGAAGTAGGTGATGACAATGCAACTGTAAACTGGATGCCAGCCGCCAATCAAATCAACTGAATAACCGTTTTGCATATTTTACTGTAAATTAACTGTAAATAGTAGGCCTGTAAATAGTAGGCCTTTAAGATAATTTTAATTTTATTTTATTTTTACCTTATTTTATTTTATTTCTTTATCCTTCCTTGTTTTTTTACAGAGCTGCTGTAAATGTGTGTTTCCCCCATGGGGGAGGAATAAAAACGTTCTATTCTATTCTATTCTAACAATGTAATAATGAATGAAGCTCACCTCCATACAACACCAATTAAATACTAATAATCAAATGACAATACTGATCATGAAGCTGAGACTGCATCATGCCTTTGAACATCATTTAAATTTCTGTGCTTTGTTACAGATTAAATGATAATTATCAAAATGCACCAACACCCACAAGTATGTAAACATTGTAGAGGGAGATTCCACATTCCAGCATACACTGCGTTAATATCATTTCATACCTTTCTATATTTTGAGGGATTGAACCACTTTCGAAAAGTTTCACCTGTGGCGTCTTTTCTGGTAGACTTGAGAGAAAGACAAACATAGAGTCTTTGTGCACTCTTGGCATTATTTAATTAATCAATTCTTACTTTGGCCAGGCTGTTTAAATTAATTATAATATCTCATTCAACAATTCAAACAATTCCTGACATGGATCTGATGAGTTCTCTTGATGAATCCAAGGATTAAAGCTGCAGATAATTTATTATACATGCTTTTTTTTTAAATTGTTTTTGACAAATCTTAATCTAATCTATCACAGATGTGCTCATACAGTTTCACCTGAAGGCAGGCATGAAAAATATCCATGGCTGAAAAATAAAGGTAACAGGGCTGGATTCCCACCAGCAGAAAGAGGCTAATAGAGCAGTACGGAGTTGAGAGAGAGAGAGAGAGAGAGAGCGCTGCTGGGCCATGCAGGGGACAGGCCTGCTAATCCTCACATATATATTCTCCTAATTAATCCTGATTACCACTTTTTAATCGGCCTGCTCAGGCTGCCCTGGAATAAAGTGACACTTCCTAATGAATTAAACCTGCAATTTACAATTGCTGCACTATTCACACTGCAGTTTTTTTTTCAGTCTCCCATATTAGTCCTGTGAGGGAGCCTCCACTCCGTCAGTGGCGTGTGGTCTCTCTCCACACTAGTTAACTGCTAAATGCTTGGGTCACACCTGTGCCCTTTTATGGGGTCTGGCAAATCAGTGGGGTTAGTGTTGTGAAGAGTGCGATCGGTGCCCCCTCCCCTCCCTTCCCCCGTCGTTAAGGCGATGCAGGTCTTAGACCTTTGTATGGACAGGAGCAGCTGTAAATATCTACAAGCGTTTTAAGGATATTGCAGATGAAAGCTTGCTGATGAAGGCACATTGTGTGGTCCTCTGTAGCTTTTTAGTTACCTAATCCTCCGTCCAGCTCTCATAAACATTTCCCTGCCTCTTTGCTGCTAGCCCACCAGAAGTGTGACCAACCCCAACGCCTTGGTCAGTCTAGCGTCTAATCCGATGAAATGCGTTTAGGTGCAGGAAAAAGTAAACAGATAGATTGCTGACCTTGCCTTTACTTCCGGGTCAACAGCACCTGGTGGCCGAGCAGCTTGAGGCACACAGTGATAATGAACTCTGTCCCCCTGCGGTCGAGCCCTCGGCCTCCCTCATTTGAGTGGGCCCATCCCTGGGAGATGGGATCCTGTGAAGCAGTGATTGTTTCCACGATTAGGTGGGAAGAGCAGCAGAGCCGCCCTTGTGGATCCCTCCCATGCATTTGCTCCCTCAACACAGGCCTGGCTGAAAAACAATAGCCAGCTGTCGCCTGCTGGCTGATGTGTCTTTGATCAGCCAAATGAAGGCTGCTGGCATTTCTTATGGAGTGGAGATTGCTTATCGATCTATATCAAAATATTCATGCTAATCCCGGGCAGCGGAGACTATTTTCAAGCCGGGTTAGCAATCAGAGCTGCCGTCCTGTCTGGAGCAATTCGCTGAGCTGGGAAGTCTAATCAGCTCAAGGTCCTGCAGTCAAATGCACTTTGCTGTTTAAATTTGGACCCCTGACATTGATGGAGGAGTCCAGAGAAAGGTGTTGACAAACCAAATTGTTTGTTCCAGCACTATTTTGCTGGAGATCAAGTCCAGAGTAATGCGCAGTGAATTTGTTCATTACTAGCAGCGGGTTGGAGAGGAGAGGACTGAGGTTTCACCCACACTCTGCTGCAGGAAGACTAGTGTTTCAAGGTTGGGGGGATTTTGAGGGATGTGGGGGGGGGCACCTTGATGGTGGTGGTGAGTTTGTGTATGTGTTTGGGTGTGTGTGGAGTTGCAGGGGATTGGTAGCTGGGATGTAGAGTGTGTTTGCGTGTGTATTGTTTGGTGTGAGACACATCGGGGCGGTGCTTTGTAAACGGGTCCTGTGGGGAACGTTACAGATCGGGCAGGTTGAAGGGGTTCGGTGAACACTGCCTTCTTGATATTAGGGATGTTAAGACTCGCTGATACACCAGAAGCAAACATTCAGAATGCATTAAAAAAATATTGTGAAGCAGTTATTTAGGATGAACTCTCACTCAGTTTAATTTATTCTGGGGCTTAACAATCTATGTGCAAAGTCTGACATGTTCACAAACTAACCCTCATCAAGAAGGAGGGATTCTCCTATGATGGATGATGGATGGATGATGTGCTGATAAACGAAACCACAGCAATATTTGCCACATTCTTGAGGAAAGACAGTGTCTATTATAAGTAAACATTCTCTTTGTGCACTGATTCTCATGAGGTCTCTCCAGAGCTGGTGGTGACTGTGGGAGCCACAGTTCCATATCAAATGTTGGAGGACACCTCTAACGTTTCCAAAAAGACAATCTGACACGTCCCATTAGCAAAATATGCCGTTCCACCACATAGTACAGAAACAGCTGCCCTGCTCTTTGCTTACTGATGGAAGTGTAAAGCACGTGTCTGCTGGCAGTAGTTACGGCACAAGGCACCGTTCTTTGTTGTTTATCCTGAGCATCATTAAACTGTTTAATGTGCAAGGAGGTAGAGGGAAGTGTAACTGGAGACCGGCGGGACTGGTTTGAGGTGAGATCCAGTGCTGGTCTTATTTTGTCCTTTGTCAGAGACATCTGTGTCTTTTTGCACTACAGATGACTCAAAGGGCTCTTTTTGTAAAAGTAACTGAATGAATGAGTAAAGATGAAGGTTCCAAATATCTTCCCCCAAATCATTATAATAATAATAATAATAATAATAATAATAATGATTTTTATTTGTTATTTATATTTTCTAGACTGTTTTCCTTAATTTATAATATCAGAAATATTAATTGTATCTGGAAATAAATAAATCACTCATGTTAGTGAATAGCACAAGTTGTGTACAGGATGTGTGCATGGCTTCCTTGATCACAGATTATGCTTCCTTCCTTTTGCAGAAGCCCCTCCCCTCGTCCGGTGACGCAGGTCGTGCTAAATCTGTCCAAGTACGTTAATACTGTCATGCAATTATTGTGCAAAGAAATCTGTGAAGAAAAAGCATTGCCAGAATGGAGAGATTATCCTGCTGGAGGGTTGAAGGGCTAATGTCTTGCCATATGGCCCAGATTGTAATGTGCAGTGTCCTGCTTCAGGGTCAATCATACATCAAGTATTAGTGTCAGGTAGGGATTAATGCTTAATGTTCCCTCACCTTCAACATGGCACACTGTACTCTACCTGGATCTGCTCCCTGCCCTGGCATCATGCGTTTCTATTACTGTCGTGAATAAACAATGGAGATTTGGTCCATTTTGTGAAAGTCAAATCAGCAACAAGGAGTACAAATGTTGCTGATGATGTAATGATAGGTGTTATTATAAGGAATTAATTCTAGTTCTAGTTAATTCTAGCCACCAACTTAACTCTCGTCTGTTTCACAGCCTGTCACCTCTGAGCGAGTCTTCCTGTTTGTGTTGCTGTTGCTGCAGAAAACACCGATTAGTGAGATTATTGCTATTGTTGACTGATGGCGGGGGGGCCATACATTCTCACACAGGGTGATTTACCCGCACACTTATGGCGTAATGCGAGTCTTGTACACGCTGCCGACAGGGATGCGCTTGTGCGCATAATCAAGATTTGCAATTCCGTTTCCACACTGATATTCAGTTTATATAGATTATTATTCATCCAATATAGCTCGCTGATGTGTGCGGGCCAGAAGGAGCTGTAATTTGATGTAGAGTAGAGCACATTATGCATAACCATATATTATTTGATTATTGCTGCTGTTAAAAGCATCTTAGTTTTTTTTCCTCGAGGCGTTTCTCTGTCACTTTATAAAGGATGTGTATACAGTATTTCTGTGGGGTCATAATTGCTATGGATCTTGCGGTTGCCTTAAATTGCCCTGTGTACCCAGCCTGCCTTTGTCACCTGGTAGTGTGTTAAGCCAAGGCCAGGCCAGGGCATTAACCTAAATGACTATATAAGTAATTAACCTCATAATCCCTTTTTGACTGATTAGAAATGATAGGTTGCTGCTCAGTTGTCCCGAGCGCCTCGCCGTATGAATCCTCACCAAACAGACACAAATGTCAAGGGGCCCAAACACACTGTGCATTGTAACCTTGAGAAGCACAGCGATGGGAGGGTGTGACACGGAAAGGTGAGATGGGAGATGTCTCCATGTGCGTGTGTGTGAGAGGTTCGCATATGTCAGACGGCAGGATGTAAGGTGCAGGTGTCGCCAGGCTTTGGTGCTGCCTGTCACCTTGTGAATAAACAGCAGTTGTTCTTTGGGGGAAGGCGGGACTGATTCATGCGAGACCGGCGGAACATGGCAGATGGATGTACTTTTTCATATGTGTAAATAGTCGCAGCTAGCTATTAACATACCTCCGTGCAGATGGCAAACTGTAATAAAGTACAGGTGATAAAACAAGCCTCCTCGTCGATGGCTGACGCCCAGCCGATGTTTGTTCATTTTTACATACAGTGCAATATGTTCTGTAGCACAAGGGCACAATAACTAGTGGGGATATTTAGGAGCGCTTGTTGTTCCTGAATAGTAAACAGTTTTAATGCTGCAGTAAAAACAGTTTGATCTGGTTTGGCCTCACAAACCACAAGTTGAAAACTTGATTTTGCATTCCAGCTACACTTCATATTTGATCCAATGAAAAGCTTATTAACCGTCAGAATTCCCACACATGATTTAGTTTTTATTTGACTCCAATGTGTGGTTTGGGTTTTTTGTTTCCTGATGTAAACAACGCGCTTTAGAGCCATGCAGCTAGTGAAGGAGGAGCAGCAGCGTGAGAGGTTACATGTTGGATCGCTGTTGTAAGCAGACGTCGGAACCACTCGGGCCCACAGCTGGTTCCCCTCCAACTAGATGATCTGCTCCCCCCTGACTCCAGAGACCAGAGGATGGGCTTAAAAACCCGAGACGAAGAGTGAGAGCAGCAGAGACAGACGGATGGATGTGTGGATGGGGGTAGAGAAACAGTTGAGGGGGAGTGTGAGTGAGGAGTAAAAAAAAAAAAGGGGGGGGGGGGGGGGTAAAAGTGGGGGTGTGTGGCGTCAGCATCCAGATGCATCACAACCACTCACCGCAGCGACGTGTGTGTGTGTGTGTGTGTGTGTGTGTGTGTGTGTGTGCGTGCGCGTGCGCGTGTGTGTGTGCGTGCGTGCGCAAGGCACGCATGCATTTGGTGGAGCCCAAGGACTTGTCGTCTGTCTGCTGCTGGTTGTGGCAGCCAGCTGTCAGGGGAGCTCAGGGAGAGAGTGGAGCCCAGGTGAAAGGAGGGCCAGCGGCAGACGAGGACTGGAGCCAGCGCTCGCTCACTCCAAATGAATGGTGACAAGAGCGCAAGAGCCATTGATCCACTGGTCAAAGCACCCCTAAGGCTGCAACCTAATGTGCTGAAAAAAGAAACATCAGCCCCAGTTGGGCCTGTGGGAGGGAGACAACCCTCATCGGATGAAACGCACCTTCCACACAACACGCAGGAGATCAATAGAAAGAGCTGGTGGACGTGATTATCCAATACATTTGCATCCACTGTGGGCAGAATCATACGCCGACTTTTACATTTGCAAGCTGTGAGACAGAGACTGAGTGGATTCTTACGTCTGAGTAGCAAGATTTGTTTTTATTGTATATTTAGGATCGTTTGTGCTGCTTGTTTCTGACAACTGTGTTAAAACAAAATACAAATGTAGACGGTGGAACAACTTTTGAACATTTTTAAAACAATTAAATAAATAACAGCTTTTTGCCAATACAGCTAACAGTGTAAAAAAAAAAAAAAAAATCTTCTGACTAGTGTTATTCATTAAATGTGTAACATCGATTGTTATTTTCTCGAGGTGTTCGTAAAGTCACAATTTATTTTAACCCCTCATTAATATTATCACTTCACACATATCTTTGACTTATGGCCATTTCCTGAGGATTTGAAGACACATTGTTTGAATGGTGCCTCAGAGCCACACTCCATGTGTTGGGGTTAATGAATAAATATGCTGTAAAAATACATGTAAAATGCAGGAGGAGGAATTCGCCTAAAACTCTTTGCAAACAGCAGGCGAGCATAAAACACAACATTACAACAGCATTGTTAGATGTCTGCAATTTCGACCGCTACCCATCACCGGGAATAATTACCTGCTGTGGTCCACCTGCCTCCTCACTATTCATTTGTCCTGAAAAAAAAGAAGCAAGGAAGAAATTACATGAATATAAACCATTGGGTATTTTACACGGAGCGAATTAAATACATCGTACATACTCTGTGAATATTGAGTTTTGTGCGAAGTGCTCTGAGGTGGGTCTTACTGGTTGCGGTGACACTTGATTGGCTGCTGTAACCCGAGCCAGGCAGCCGGGCAGCCAGGCGAGGAAGGGCCCTCTGTGGGCGTAGCGCCGAGCTGATTGATCGGTGATGCAGGCCGAGGGAGATGATTGATTGATTGATTGAGGTTGGTTGGGTGACAAACAATGCAGCGCCTGGCCCATCAAGGTGCAGCCCTGTCAGTGGCAATAATCCCTGATTGCCTCTGCCGCCGGCCTCCTCCCCCCCTTCCCTCACCCACTCGCTCCGTCCACCTCTCCGTCCCCTCCGCAGGGACTACATATAGAGTCGTCTGTTACCATGCGCAAACATAAAGACACTAACTAATAAATAAGGTTGGGTGGAATCGGTAAGTGAGCAAATTGAATCATCTATGTGAGAAAGTGTGTGGAACCTATGGAGAGCCTATGTAAGGACCTTTAGCACTGATACTTGAACAAATGTAGATGCTGATTTTTAGAATTTGAGGATTCAAGCGCTCTGCCTCATGTTCTTCTCTGCTAACCCCCCCCAATCCATTCACCCCAACTCTGGTAAATGTCAGCAGCCGAAGTAAATAGCTCTATTCTTCTTAACAACACACCTGCATGTGTGTCTGTGTGTGTGTGTGTGTGTGTGGGTTTTCCGCTCGCTGTAGCTCTGCACACAATGTTCAGAGCAGAGCGGCCAATGGCCCTGCAGCCTCTCACGCATATTATTCATATTAGTGTTGATTCTAAAAAATTAGTCGCCAGGATATCCCTTTGAGATTGCAGAGATTATCAAGCTCAACTTCAAACACGTCCCAGATTGGGTTAGATCACCACACAGCATCCATTAGCGGGCGAACTTTGTTTCAGGGCATCAATCAGTTGGTGTTTTACAAGAGCCAGAGAGGACCGTGGGTGTCTCAGTTTCCCTTTGCGCTTGATCGTTCCCCCACACAGAGCATGGCTAATACCGTGTATAGACTATTATCCATAGATTCATCTGATAATATGAATTTCTATAATAATTTCATTAAGGACTTCTCAGCATCCTTTGTTTCTGATTTAACCAAGTCAAGATTTGAAGGTTGCTCTCTTGCATAATGTTTCCTACATGTCTGACAGCCTGCCCTGCAGGTCTTCCGCTCAACGTGGGCCAGTTGGCAGGTCTGCTCTGCACATTTGGTTCATGTCCCACACATTTCCTATCTGGTGGGCATCACAGGCATTTTGCTTTAATTGCTAGGCGTGCTCCGACTGAGTGCAGCTTATTTGTATGTTTGTTTGCCTCCCTGCCTGAGCTATTGGTAATCTATTCTCCCTTCTTAGCAGGAGGAAACTCGGGCAGCCAGTGTCTGGATTCATTGAACTGGCAACAGAGTTACTGCATTATCATGCTGAGGTAGACGTGGAGACATACTTGGCTGGCTTTCCTTGATTGCATCTAAAGATCAGATAGCTCAACTTTTTCTCAGTAGTTTGGAGCAGCGGAAGAGAAGAAGTGAATGGAAGAAGGGTAAGACATCTCCCGTTGTAGCGCCGTGTGTGACAGTGACACACACAGTATTCCTTTGCCGCAGTGTTATTGAGGGATTAAGATGCCTTATCCTTTGGAGGAAAATACATGGATAATCTCTGAGGAGATCAAGTGCGCAAAAAGCAGATTTTGTCGATAATCCATCTCTGAATAACAGATCCACAAGTCAACAACACTACATGTGGTTGTCCTCCTATGTTTTACACAAAAAGGGTCAAGTCAAAAGTGTGATTTATCCTATAAGAAGCATCCATCCACTCTCCGCATAATCACACTGTTTACTATGAATCATATCATGCCGGGCCTTGGATGAAAGCAGTTGTTTTTAAAGATAAAAAGACCTTGAGAGAAGGGACAGCAAAATAAGCGGAATTGGCTCAAGGATCAACAATATAATAATTCAGGCATAAACAAAACTGAAAGATTTAATCACTTTCCAGCATCTTATGTTGTAATAAATGTTATAATGTTATAAAGTTATTACTGTGTCCTTTAAAAATACACTTAATGGAATAGAAAAGCAAGAAAAAAAAGGCTCCTCAACTCTAACCTCATATTGCAACTCATCTTTTTCCACCTTCATCATTATTTTATACTGCAGTTGTGGTCAGAATACAGAAAAAAACATAACGTAAAATGTGAATTTTGGGAATATGACATTGTAATAATGTTCAAGCTAAGCTGCTGACAGTGCTCTCTTATGTCTGGGCCACGCTGCTGCTGCGTGTCCCGGGTTCACACAGGCAGTGTGTCTGCTGTGTGTCTGCAGCAGAGCAGCACTGTCCTGCTATTGACGACTGTATTTTCTTTAATAAAAGTAGAGCTATGTACTAAATTAAATGCCAGGACTTGTGTATCAGTGCTGCAGTAACATCCAATTCCTTGTTAAAACAAATGAATGGATTTACTCAGAAATGTTGGAGTGCTTTTACTTAGATATATAGGCGTCTAACCTGGTAACTCTAAGACGGAATGTTTTTCCAGGTGAGCACTGACCTCATCTGTACAGGCCAACTCAAGGCCCAGTTCTCCTTTGCTTGGCAACTTCTGGCACCCACACTGAAAACTGGGAGTCACTGAAAATGATAAGGTGACAGAAAACCTTTTGTTGGTGTCATGCTCCCAACACAATATCCACTAGTTAATCATTCATGTGCTGAATGATATACATCCTGCAGGTTATACAATACACCTGGAAAGGTCCGTCTCATATTCACATTTCCTAGACGCAGACTCACAGGTTGCATTGGTGCCGTAGCTTTTATGGCGGCGGTGACGAACAGTTAATATGCTGAGTAATTTAGTGGCGCTTGAACCTTCTTAACCCGACTCGCTCATACTTGCTCCGTGTGTCATAATTAAGCAGAGACCCGAGCAGACTGCGGCACTTATATAGATCACAGCTAAAGCATATTGCTCTCAGATTGATAACACCGTGCACCATAACACTGCACACTGCCGGCACAGACACGTAGGAAGCGCATAATTATGACATCTGTCACCCTCCATGGTAGCACGATATTAACCAAAGAAATAAAGAGGTTTGCGTACAGTGGCTTCTAATGCGATGATAGCATGTTCAATTGAAATATGACTGGGGTGTAATGGAGATTAAATTAAAGCCAGAGATAATTGTCTGACACAAAGATAATTGAGTTGCAATCCTGTGGCAATAATTTGCTGAAGAGGAATAATCTTATTCTATAAATTCTGCACTCAGATTAAAGAGTGATTAATCAAAGCAGTAATCCACAATGTGAGTGGAATCAGTAGGAGACGTCTGTTTTATGTAATTTACTTTTCTGTCCTCGGATTGCTGATTGTGTTATGAGAGGTTTTTTTTTTTTTTAATACTTCAGAGATCTCTCATTATGACTCGATGACTGATCTGATTGCGGGGGGGGGGGGGGGGGGGGGTTGGGACGGTTACTGGCAAAATGTTTTCATCTCCCCCCCCCTATAAAAAAGCGCAGGGAAGAGCTTGTGCCCTCCCCGACATATGGTCCCACGTTAGTGCCTGGGCTGCTTCAAAAGAGATTAGTGCCTGTGGTTTGAAGTGTCTCTGTGTCAGTGGTGGCACCCTGCTGCATTTTCAAGCCTTTGCACTGCCAAGCACCAAACAGCGCTCAGTCCTTCACATACGAGCTCATTCACTCACACAATCAGGCACATTACATCAACCTTATGGCTCCTGTCATCAGAGAATTTTCTTTTTCTTTTATTGTTATTCATTTCAATTTTATTTTTTAATGTTGCACTTTGTGTAAAATGTCCAAAATTCTATACGATTTTTTTGTTAATCTGATGCATGCTACCCTACAAATGGGAAAAAGCCTCAGAAGATTCTTTAGATAAGGGGATTTGACTTTTGTCACAGCAGCATTCTAATAAGCAACGCCAGCGTTGCTACTTGAAAACTCAAACGATCACCAAAGTCATTGCACCCAGCTTCTTCAATTCATGATCATCTTGGCCCAGTTCATCTATTGTGTGTTGTTTCACAGGATAAGGTTCAGCAGGGTTAATGATTGGTGACTATAATTGTTGATGGTTAATGATTAAGTTTGGATTTAATCAATGGACAAAAATCTAAAGGAAAAGAAAAACACAGGCTAGGAAATCTCTTAATTTCCATCTATGGGTTGAGTTTGTAACCACATTTAAATAGAAATAATTTAAAAAATAATAATTCTTATAATGTTTTCATGGGGATGACCACAATCAAAATTGAGAATTTCAGACAGATTTTCATATTTAAATAGTTCTAATAGTTTGATAGGTTGTCCTCTGCCTTCCAGGTTGTGTCAGTGTACAACAGGAAAACCCCAGTGACGCTTTCATGGATAACCTACAACTGCTCAATGTCTGTAGTTCCACAAATTGAAAAATATAGATTTTTCTTGACCAAAGGACCTGAGCTGCGCAGGTTAAAGGTCAGCCAGGCCTCATGCACCCAGAGGCCTGTTTTAGAGAGGTGAATAATTTAAAGTGTGCTCAGAGGAGTGGTGTAGCATTACAACACAGAGAGAATGTGAATGAAAATGGCAAATTACCAAGGGCAAAGGGCAAAAGTGGAATCATCTCTAATTAGTGGTTACCATGGAGAACGGCTCAGGAAACTGAGCGAAACAAAGACGAGCAGTGCCAGTGAAAGAACACAAGCGTCACACCATCGAGCAACAGAGCAGTGCACTGATTTGGACATCTAGTAATTAGCTGCGCTTGTTATACCTCAGATAGAAACATGGGTCATCCTCCACCATGGTCTGGACTAATGGAAATACACATTTATGATGCACCCTTCACTTTCAGCCATGTGCACCACATGTATCTATCAAATCAACACGTATTCAGCTCACCTGTTTGTACCAGCTGTCTTTGCCATGAGTTATTCTAATAGATCTTAGACACATCTCACCCAATACTGCAGCAGCAAGGTCGCAACCTCCACGTGAAAAATACTTTATCCCCCAGCTGATGATTACACATCAAGCAAAAGGAAAAAAGATGTTATCTGCGAATCGACTGTCTGCTATTGATGTTGGTGTCATTATCTCTAGATTGGCTCTGAATTAGAACAATGGCCATTTTAAGTGCCATTTCCTCTTCCTTCAAGCCTGCTGCATGTGGTACACATTAGGCATCTTGCCATTAGTCCGAATATCTTCGTTTCTATCTTGTTTCGTGCCCTCTGTGTTCAGATGGGTTTATAATAACTTGGCATGACATTTTTCCACGCGGTTATTTATTGCTAACAATCTAATTGAGCTCATATGCTGATTGTGTGGTTTGATGTTTCATTTTGTTGATTTTTATCATGGAACTTTCTGAAATGACTTGACACTGATCAAAGCAATTTGTGGCTACGTTTTGGCAAATAGACAATTTAAACATAAAACTCAACAGAGTTGTATTTGTAGGTGTTAACTGGGGTGGTGACAGTTTGAGGAAAACAAATCACACTTTCAGTAACGTTATTAACCTTAAAGGAAAGAGTAAATACCTCCACAGAGGCCCTACAATCTTTTTTAGAAATTAAACCACAATTAAACTCACCTCATGCATCTGCACCAAATCACACACACTAAATATCAGTCGAACGATTCTCTGAGAAATCAATAACGATGTTTAAAAAAAAAAAAAAAATTGAAATGTTAAAGAAAGTTTAAAACAATCTGGTGTCGCCCCCTGATCCGCACCTTGATGGGTTCTTTCATAACTCATACCACAATTTCCATGGTGATCCGTCCAGTTTTTGCATTATCCTGCCAACAAACAAAAACATCTTTACATCAGAAACATTTACACACAGAGAACGCTGTAATATATGGAGTACTGTCTTTTTCTGGCCCATTCTACCGCACTACATCCTCATCAGCCAGTATGATTCAGTTCACAAATAGAAAGAAGGTGGGAGGAGGCACACTGGGTCATAGGAGGAGCCAGGAGGACAGATATTGTTGTTCCCAGAAGTCAACTGCAGTGAGGCGGGGCGTCCTCCAGCACAGCAGCGACCTGCCTTCCCTCTGCCTTCCCAGCTGCTGGGAAAGATGAAGATACCAGCAAATCAGTGTTTGTTCAGCCACTCCACAAATATCCCCTCTCCAGATTGCGTCTGGCCGAGGAAACAGCACTTGACTGGGATTCTGAAATGATTATTGGTGGCAGTGTCCTTCTGGGGCTGCTTTTCTAAATGTGCCAATAAATTTCACATGTCCAGATTTGTTTTGCTTTCATTAGGCCTCTAATCTCCGTCCCAGGGCCAGGCCCATTCTGCCATCAGTGAACTCTCTGTTTTCTCTGCAGCCTGTGATTAATGACTGGACAGCATCATTACCAACACTCTGCTCCACAGTTACATATCTGCCTCCTCCGACACAGTGCCACAAACGGAGCGACGCGGCACCCGCTGAATGCATGTGTTTTATGTGTCCCTCAACATGTGCAGTGAGCAAACATGAGCTGTCCATGTTTAATAACAGGCCCACGTCTTGTAAGATTAAATGTTTTGTCAGGTGCATGCTTTATATTGTTTGCTCCGGGCCTTGACAGTCACCACACTTTATGACCGTCGTCTCTGAAGTTACTTGTATTTTTATATCTCTGAAGTCTGAAACATGGCGTACGGCTTGCTAATGAACTAAAGGAATCTGACCTGCACACAACCCCTCCTCTTTTACAACGTGGGCATTGTTCATCTTTTCCTTTTAAAACTCATACACCCATAGCAGCCAGCTATTAACTTGACATTTACAGTACTTTTATCAACTCTTGAGTGCATTGATTCATAACAGTCATGTAAGTACTCATCTCCTGGGTTATTAGTCACCCAACCCCCACTCCACGGATGCCGCAATATCATATTTTAACTCATTGTCTCAACTGCCTGCCCCAGGCATGGAGACATATGCACGGCCCAATAAACCACAGCGCCATAAACCCCGCCTGTGCTGCATTATACATCCGGCTAAGCTGAATGTGAATGTGTTTCCACATGACTAATAGATGATGCGTGCTGTCTGCCAGGCCAGGTTTAATTCTAGTCAAAGGCCAGACAGTGGGAACAGGAAACCCATTCCTTTTCTCTTTTTTCTAAGCTCAGAGAAACGCAGTCACCTGTACAGTGGAGCCGGCAGGTGCTCTGCCCCTCAAGGCTCAGCACCTTGGGAGCAGTAATGCTGCCTGCAGACTGCCTGGAGATGCACTGTACATATTTTCCTTTTTCCTATTTCCTAATTCCCTAGAATTTACTCCTGTGTACACCAAGTATTTTCCCAACAAGCATCGTGGGTCCTTATCAGCTTTAAACTCTATCTACAATAACAATTCCTGAAAATGCATATGTCATGTGACCACTCATACACTGGATAGGCCGGTGCAAACAGGAAGGTGAGCATGTGCAGATGTACCCAGGAACTCTGTCCGATAGCTTGAATGATATCTTGTCTCCTACGCATACAAGCAGATGTAACAATGAAAACTAACAGAATTTAACTGCACAACAGCTGTTAACAAGGACAAGGCAGTCAGAAGCACTTGTGATGTATTACTCATGTTGCATTCAGAGTTCTAGCAGAGACTCATACTGGTTGTTTTCTGCCCCAGTGTTGTGTGACAGGGGCCTGGCGAACCAGTGAAGGATACACTGTGACTGAAAAGATCGTCGAGACAAAAATCCTCTTTGGGAAATTTCAAACTGAAATGGAGCCAGTAGCAGAGTAATGTTGATATCATGCGTAGCCGCAGCAGAATTTATGGATTTTCAAATGAAAATGTAGTGTCGATGTAGCCTTTATTTATATAGCCTAGTAGCACAAATGTCCCCCAAGGGATTGAACAATCTGCAGCATTACAACCATCTCTGCTGTGTGCCCTTAAGAGAAACATCTTTTAAAATTGACCATCCTTACACTGATGAATGATATTTTCTTAGCAATGAAGCCTCCGTTGCTTATTTTTCCATCTTCATACCACGTTGAGTATTTCCCCGGCGTGTGAACAAGCCTGTCATTCCCATATTAAACACAATGCTGGTCCAATAAATGGACACCACCTGTTTAAACGGCCAGCGCCATGTTGGGGTCAAGCAGGGTCCTATTTGATTGGCCACATCGAATGGTTGGAACATGCCGCGTGCCCTCTGTGGTAACTTTAAAAAATGTTCAGGAAGTTTGGTTCACCCTTTACGGCCTAGGACATTTCCTACTACAGGAGTTAAGCACTCAGGACAGGAAACCATTTGCTGTGGCTGTAAGATCTCTTTAATGACTGTCTAACTAGAAACAGGCCGGCCTAATTCAGTGCCTGGAGCCAGCAGGAATGGCCTTGCATCTAGACGTTGTTAGGATATTTACTGCTTCTTCGATGGGAGTCTTTTTGACACTGCTGCAATAAAATTTACAAGGAATCCCTTTTTAGCGTGATGCGAAGCAAAGTGTGGTCAAGAGGGGAAGGAACATGCTTGAAAAAGTGGCGGGCCATTAAAGTTATCATTTGTCTTTGTTTATGTGAACTGGGAACTACGGATGGCTGACATTTAAACAGCACTTGATCGGCTTTGTCCCCGCTTACCTCAGAGTGCCGCTGGTTAATGGTCAGCGACATCTGACTTTGCAGTGTGTCAAACCGGTACCTGTGCGGAGGTGTAAGACCTCGGTTTTAGTGCGCGTGAAAAGGTCAGCAGTGTCCTTGAGAGGCAGAGCTGCTGATTCAGACATATTGAACTTTCTCATTGCCACTGTCAACTCTTGCTTTTATTTCAAATCAGAGATATCTTGTTGTGCTGACAGCTAGAGGGCAAACGTATGTCCCCTGGAACTCTGAACTTCTCCGAGGTTATGCATTGGGAGTGCGTGTGTTTTCATGTGTTACATGTCTATGTGGGTGTCCGTGCACCGGCGTACACAGTGTGTCAGTGCTCCCGCTGACTGAGGAAATGAGCTGGGACCACCAGAGGTGATTGTGCATGTGCAAGCACAGACCAGGATTGGCTTGTTCCAGTCAATGACTGACTAGGCCTGCACTGTGCCCCCCCCTCCCTCACAGCCTTTGTTTAATAAGCCCAGGGAGTGGTAGCCCCTTCTTTCTAAAGGGCCACCATGTCTGGACAAACTGACACTCTTCAGTTTCACTGCAACCCCTCCACCCTCCTTTCTCTTTCTTCTGCTGTGGATTTAAACAAATGCAGTCAAACCCAATTAGGGGAGAGTGAGAGCAGCACAGGAGAGGCACTGGTAATAGTAACTTTGTTCAGCTGGTTCCTGCTGTGACCAGCCCTCATTTAAATGAGCCGCTTGATAACCCTCAGAAATACGATCCCAGTGAGAGAGGGAGCGAGGCAGTCTCTCCACTTTGCTTGTTCCCAGCGGAGCGTCTTTGAACAGGCTTCTCACCTCTGCGCTCTGCCCGGGGGGGGGGGGGGGGGGGGGGGGGGGGGTGCCCCAGTGACACAGATGAGCCGGACCTGACAGTTGAAGGGGAGGTTTTCATGCTCTGTCACAACATGATGATTGATGACTGTCATGAGAAATGGCTTACAGGTTAGCAATTATGTTGGAATTTTTCATTTGCATATTTTCTCTTGCCACCAGTCAGCTTCTTGACCAGGTCCGCATGATGTTAACACAGTAATGAGGTTCATCACGTGGGATAATTAGATACACATTTAAAACAAATCCCAACTCAACAACTTAGTTTAACTTAACAGGATAACTAGAAATCCTTCGAGCTAGGTAAGTTACTGGGCATTTGCAGAATTGTTCAAATGATGAAATCCCTGCCCATCTGTGGCTCTAAGTGGGATAATGCAGGAGCTGAGAACAACCCCCGGTTTGATTCAGGTTTGCTGACAGCTCCTGAGCAAACTTTGAAGTGTTTTTACCATTGATTTTGTGTTTTCTCTTTTTCAACACGTCTCCCATGTAGAGACCAGATCAGACGAGTGCGAAAGTACTGTTATTCACATCATTGCATTTAGGTAATGGAACAGCTGATAAGGTGTCTTACTACCTGCTTGGTAAACAATTCGTCAGAAAAGGTCCATCATCAGTCTTTACCCATCCAAGTCTATATTTGTGAGAATGGGTGATTTGCTTTCTAATGACGAGGTGTTCTTAAGAAGGGACCCCAGGCACTTGTGTTGTTGTTAAAGAGAAATTGTTGTGTAAGTTATCTTTCAAGCTGCACAAATGTGTTCATGTTTCCTTGGCCCAAAGATCACAGAGAACCTAGATAACATGGTAAAATGTAAAAGAATTCACCACCCTGAAGTAAACTTGACAAAAAGGTGTCGGTGTATGGGTTGTATAGGTTGTATAGCTTAAGCTTGACATTGCGGCATTTTCTTGATGGGGGAGGAGTCAGGCAGCCTTGATCCTTCTCTCAATATGTATCACAGCTGATCTCAGAGCTCCAGAGAGCTGTTGTAGGCAGATGGCCCTTTTGTCACTGTGGAAATAAAAATCCAATAAACAAGGTAATTATATAAAATGCAGGACACTGTTGAGAGGATCAATGGCTCCCTTTTTCTTCTTGTTCTGGTCCTGAGAAAGGCAAATACAATTCCAGAGAGTTTCACACATACGTATATGGCTGCTGATGGCAACAGTGCTACTTTGCTAAATGGCCGACACCTGTGAGCGGTGCATGATCACTGCATTACTGTTGCATTACTGCTAGTCGTAGCTGCCCTGACCTTGTTAAAACAAATGAACGGATTTAACCATCACTTACCTCTGTGCCTCCTTTATGTTGGCCTGGTTGTTAAGTGATAAATTCTCTATAGGACAGCACACAGTCAAGAGTTTCCCACAACTAACATGTCAGTGGTGGAGGAGGATGTGATAACATGCATCCTTTTTTGCCCAAGCATTTTCATATAAGATAGAAACTTGTAGCTCCTAACCAACTTGCAAAGTCTCTCCTCAAAACATTTCAACTGTAGTCATTAGCATCATTTAGCTGTTAGCTTCATTGCCCCCCAACGATTTCAGGTGGTACTCGACAATTCCGTCAGTTTCTTTCACATCTACAAGGTTTCAGAAGATGTGCACAAGAGGCCAACAGATAATAAACAGCTATTTATAGCCTTATTTAAATTTCTCATACATGTTCTCCCAGAGATTAACACTGAACATTTGGAATGAGCATTCAGTAATTCACTTCATACCCAGGCCAGGAGATCTTGGCCAGTTTGCTCAGGGAATGGCATGTGATTGAATGTCTCCCCATTACGCTGATAGCAGATCAGAGAGGGGAGCCTGTTGGGCCTTTGATAGGCAGTTAATGGTCCATGAGGCTCTGGGACGAGATATCTCTGAGAATCCACAGGTCTCGTTGCCGTTGTTCCCTCCTGCTCCCTGTGCTGTGGCAATCACGCTGTAACACGAGCCTGTGTTTCCATTGGCACTTAAAAGGACGTGATTTACAGGGCCGTGAGGTTGATGTCAGCTCCGGAAAAATGACAAACAATAAAACGGGCGGTATTGCACTCAAGCAGCCCCAGGACAATGGCATGTCACTTATGGTGTGGCAGAGATACAATTTAATGCCCCTCATGTTCTTTTGTGTGAAATAAAAAGCTAACTTGTATTTAAGGCCAAGAACACAAGACAAACGTGTCATTCCACACCAAAGCCAAGACGAATGGTTGTGGACTTTTGTTGCAATCATTTTATTCCCTGTTTATCTGGATGGGCTGATGTGAAATATGTGTTTGGCAGCGTTAGCCCAAGTAAGAGCCCATGTATAGCCCTGTTACATTAATAACACACATGTGGGGGTGGGCTTGGCTAGAGGGGCTACACGGTCGGGCCCTATTATACGCCACACTGAGGAAGCCTTTGTGGGTGCTGGGGCCACACTCTAAGTGGCTCTTTATTTTGGCTCTCATTACACGCTCCAATCCCACAGCAGATACTGTCGTATGTGTGTGGAAGGGACTTGAATGTAATGCAGAGGTCCCTGTGAGGAAGCCAGTGTCGCTAACCAAACATTATCCTTTTTTTTTTTTTTTCTCATGCTCTGTTGGGCTCAGTGGAGACTCTCAAGAGCCCCAGTGGAGGCACAACACCACATCCTGATGTATGCACGCTCTCTTTTGCCATTTTTGTCAAACCCGATTACAATTATGTATATCAGTGCCACTTCTTTGTTGCTGTTGATTGTTGCAGGGTGTTATAACCAGATTAATGTGAAAGGGCTCAGTGACAGACACAGCTGTTTGACAGAGCACAGGCGTCTGCTCGGGAGAAAAAAAAAAAACAGAAGACCCTCTGATTGGCTAATATATTTGACTTGACTTCCTTTTGAGTGGCCTGTCATATTTCAGATGAAAATAAAACAGATGATTTTTTTTCCCCTTTCTTTGTTTTACAAATAGACAGATCCAGCTCAAAGCTGCTCCTGTGTGTTTCTACTGAGAATTAAATTGATGCCAAGTGACTGAAAAAACTCTAGAAGTCATAAATTGTTCAAAAAGCTCCAGAAGTCTGATATCTGGGATGTAACTGGATAACGGGTCTCGATACAACAGCATTTAACCTAAAACACACTGATGAATTTGGTGCTTGTGGAGCTTAATTACACCTGGTAGTGGTGAGGGGCCGTTTGCATAAAACACAACTGGTGTAAATGGGAATACTTCTCCAAAAAATACTTAACAAAAGTGTGCAGGCATCACTTCACCCACCCCTCCAATGGTCTGTGTATCCCTTTAACTATCCCTTTAAGAATATTCAAATGAACAAAATAAAAAAGAACAGGCTGATAACGATCATCTGCAAACCCTTTTGGTGTGGTCAGTTTTATGAAAGAGGAGCAGCAGCTGGGCCCCTCTGACTCTCCTCTTCACTTGTCCCAAACATCGTGGGTGTGTTTAACGTAGGAAGTGGCTGGAAGCAGCCGCTGAGCCCCCTGCCTGTCAGCTCACATGATAAATGAATCAGCTTCACATCAATCTGATGCTGAGCAGCTGTAATTAGATTATTTACACAGAGGCACATGGTGTGGGACTGTCTTAACCCCAGGTGGACGCTGGACTATGACCCGCAGTCTGTATTCCTCATGGTTATCCACCACCAACCAGTTAACATCATTAAAGTCCTGCTGGCAGATTTCTGTCCGGTGCGGTTTCATGCTTGTATTCAGAGCAATGTGCAGATTGTGTACTTGCATGACCTCAGCATATTGAAATTACAAACTAGACGTCCAGCAGAGGACAGGAGGGCAGCTGGTTAATAGTATATGTATGCAATGGTTTTGATTTGACATCATTTACTGATTACTACACAAATATATAGTGTTATTTGTCAATGCAGGTATCTGATATCGTCTAACAGCACCACTCCCTCAGCTCGTGTCTTTGAATGCAGAATGTAACAGATACAGTCCTTACAGCTTCTTTGTCACACAAGCCAATGGTCACTTAAATACACCTTACAAAACACTCTTCATGGGGGAACCCAAATTTGTCAAATGTCTAGTTCAGTAATGGACAGTAGCCTCTCAGTTATTCTGTCCACATCCAGAAAATACAGAGATCATCAAATATCTTCACCAATACAGAACAACTTCCTGGAGTCCAGACATCATATATAGATGAATATACTGTGGATATACAATTGTTTATATGTACTAGTATAAAAAGCCTCTCACGTGAATCTTTAAAACAGCGGTAGAACTGGAAGTTGTTTGTTGAGACACAGAGATACAGCAGGGTTGGCAGGTAGGGTCCCTCGCCCTTGCATTAGCCAGGCTAAGGGTTCTCTCTGCTTTGATGTGTTTATGCTAATTAAAGCGAGGCCTGCTGGGCCCAGTGCCATTTTTAACATGCAGACATGAGGTTGGGATCGAACTTCTCATCCGACTCTTGGCAGGGAAGCAAATAAGCTAATAAAATAATTGTTCCCACAACAGATGGGAGGAAGCGATGCTTAGAAACAAACAGTAGTTTGAACTCCTCCAACTCTGTCACGTATTGATTTCAAAACATCTCCTTTTTAGTGTGTGCCGGCCTCCCTCGAAGAAATTAGTTTGGGTTATCTCGTAGAAGTTTCATTTTATCTGATGCCTCTCACAGTTGAGCAGTTTGGGGAAATACTTTTTCTGTCGATGGTTTGTTTTCCGATTCCATCATTAAACTATAATGGTATATCAAAGAAACGTTGAGTTGGAATTCTTCCATCACTCCGAACAGAAATCCCCTGTGTGCCATGTGTTCATCTTCCAGGCCCAGCTTGGTGTCCCCCTGCTGCAGATGTGTTACTTGTGCTTCACGTGCAGCAGTTGGTCGTTCTCTTGCCCTCTGCTGACAGCGCCGGGAGAGGAGGTGAAAGAATATGTGGAGTGTGTAGGGCGTGTTTCTATGAGGCAGAGTCACCTGCACTGTGAATTTATGCTTGTAGAAAAGCAGCTCGCTCAGAACAATCCTCTTGGCAGAGGACGGATTAATTTTGTCATGAAGCATTTTCAGTTTTATTTTAGCCAGTAAAGGTTTTAATAGAGGGGGATTTTTAACATTGGATTAATATGTAAATTTCTACGAGGACTTGCTTGGGTTATTGCTTATATGATGCTTTTATGAGTTTGATTTTGAAAATGAACAGGGCTGTTGCAAATGAAATGTAATGTAATACCTGGACAAAGATTTCAGTGACTGTGTGAAGAAGTCCATCGACACTGGGACATTTTTGATTTTACATTTTCTCTGTGCAGTATCCCCGATATCCAGCAGCCAATTGAAACATTTTTTTGCTAACTCCACAGCTGTACTCCCGACAGTCACCCAGAATCCATTTCACTTCCCTGCTGCTGTCTACAAAGTGGAATGTCTCTGATTGTCATAAACAGGCCTCTCCTCCATGCAGTTATCTGCGCCGATTAAAAAATAAAACAGAAATGTGTGCTGTCCGCAGAGAAGCTACATACCCATCTTTTTGCATTCTGCGTACATTTCTGGAAAATTCAGCAGGATTGTTTTTTATTAGGCTAAAGTTCCCAGGAGCTGCACAGCCAATAAAAAGCCAACAAGATAAAAGAGCAGGGAGGATTAGGAAGGGATGAAAGCTGTAAAATTTTCCATATTATCTTGTGAAAAGCTATGTTCTCCGCTCGCTCTTATTACATTTACCTTAATCTTTGTCAAGGACAGAGCCCAAGTAGGAGTCCTTCGAACTTTCAGCAAGTCACACTGCGAATTCTCACTCACACTTCCTGCTTCAGTGTTTTTCACATACATTTTCTTCCCCCCACAACGAGAAGACGGCCGTGGACCCGGTCATGAATTAAGTACATTGTTGTGCAAAGACAACCTGACCCCCCCCCCCCCCCCCCCCCCATTGTTGTGCAAAGACAACCTGCCCCCCCCCCCCCCCCCGCCTTTTCGTGTTGCGTGTGTACGAATCGCACCACAAGTCGCACAGACTCATAAAAGCAGAGGCGAAGAGACGTTGAAATATCTAGACCTTGCAAAGATAAACAAACTGAGGTATTCATTGCACATTTTATAGGCTGTCCAAAGAATCCTGTGCTCTCAGGATTTTTTTGTTAGTCCAACTTTAGTGCTACAGATCAATTTGCACAATCAAAAGCGCACGCATACAGTCCTCCCATGTATAAAAGCCCCTGCACCCACACACACACACACAATAAATAAATAGTTAAATAAATGGGCTTTTCCTTTGCCCAATTCATGGATCGGTTTTCACTGTTTAGTTCTAGGAACCATCTGGGTCCCTTCTTTCACTCGGCTCCGTGGAGCACAGATGCTCCTTTTGTGGCGCGCTCCAAATCTTAATAAGCAGTTAAAATATTTACCGAGGTGGGTTTTTCTTTTCCCCACCGACCACATTTTCCACTCCTGTTTCTCTTTTTTTTTATTATCATTATTATTATTTATGCCTTTTCACAGGCAAAAATGGAGATGTCCACTAAACGTGATTGATTGGGCTTAAAAATGGCCATTATTACCATTAAGCCCCACATGTCAGCTGCTGCTTTTGTTGCCGGCTGTATTTCTAAGCTAACCAGTGATCCATGAGCACAGACAGGAGGGGGAAGAATGTAATGCTGTGAAAGAAATGCCCATTTCTCTATGGATCCCTCACTTGATTAAAAATACAGCTGCAGACACCAGCATACAAGAGAGTCAAAGAAAGAGGAATGGGGAGAAAGTGAGATCGAGAGCAAAGGGAAAAACCCTGACGTTGGGAAGAAAAAAAGGAACTCTAGCGGGTTTGGAGAAATAACTTCTTTCAAGTGACAGGAAAGAAGAACAGTGGCATTCTGGGGGCAAACGTGTGCATGTTTGAGAGTGTGCATGCGTAATTATGTGGCAAAGAGCTGAGTTTCCAGCACACATGGGAATCAAAACCTGTGGAATGTGGGGAGGGGTTGGTGTGAATCTGTTTACTGTTGTTTGTAAATAGCAGGTTATCAGGCTGCTGCAGTGTCTGATAAACAGCTTGGACTCTGCTTTCACATAAATGTATTTATTTAATCAAACTCTTACAAAAAATATAAAAAAGACAAAAGAACAAACAATTTCCTGAACATCTCCAGTTATTTGAATCTTTCCCATTGTGTGTGAATTATTTACAAATCACAAGAACATTTAGATCTTCGACGTCATGAGTGGGCACGGCTGGCATCCTAATTGTGTGTTTAGATGATATGAGTAAGACATGATCTCATGGGAAATATAAACAGCTCGGCCTTGTAGTTGCATGATCCAGTGAATCATCGCAGTCACACTGTGGTGTTTAGATGTGTTCAGCTGTAAATTAAATCAGAAATTACTCTGTGCAAAGATAAAATGACTAATACAGTTTTGTTTAAGCGGCCCAAAGGGTTAGGCTGTTTACCCACTTCACAAATATGTTTTTGGGGAATAGTTAAAAGCAGGAAATAGTCATTTCGTCATCCACTTCCTGCTCAGAAGTTTCCACCACATCTTTGGGGATGAAAGCAAATAAAAATCAACTCAGCTTCACGCTGCACCACTCTTCAGTTTGTGGTATTTGTTATTATTCGTCAGGGCAAAGGTTAAAACAGTTGCAACAGGCAGGTCATTGTTCACAGGTGGTTCACAGGCTGAGAACCGACTGACGCCTCATGCCATCTTTATCTCCTGTAGCACAGAGGTGATTCCTTGGTGCCGGGTGACATGATCCAGTGACTCAGACCCCACAGGAGACACTAAGGTGACAGTGGCAGCAGGCCCCACAGCTCTGTTCCAGTCATCAGTCATCTATGCTCAGCAGCTCTGGCCATTAATCCACCGTGTGGGAAGCGACTGTCCGCCTCCGAACCCTATTGACTATTTATTAGTGACAAACAGCCCACACATTACAGGCCCCTTTTCCCTCTCAGGTGAGCGACCTGTGCAATGAGAGCGACATGTTTTCTTCTATTGTTCAGTAGATGGCACAGGATACGCCGCTGTGTGCCTCGCTATATTTTCATAACTGCAGAGCTGTGTTGATACAGCATGCTGGGGAGGACGAAAAACACCAGAACATGCGCGGGGTCTGGAAAAACATGACTTCACGCGCGTCAGAGAGAGAGAGAAGATTCCCAGGGGTCAAAGAACTTGTTGTTCCTCAGAGGGGAAGTGCCCGAGGGTCCCCGAGGCCACTGAGTGACCTCACTCCGGCCACATATCGAGCAGAGGGCAATCTGCTCAAGACGCCCACCAGCGAGCAGCCCTGCAGTGCTGGGTGTGCAGTGCATGTGCACCGATCCTCACTGAGGGTGAAGGTGCACGTTGGAATCAACTGGTGGTTGTGTTGGGGTTCAGTCTTCCCAGACATTAGATACAGCTGATGTTTGGCAAATGGGAACATCTTTTTAAATATTAACGTTTTTATATTGTATTTATATTTTTCTCTCTAACTCTGGTTACAACTGCTTTATTCGCCAGTGTTTTTGCAACAGCAATTTAAATTCATCTAATTGACTGAGTGATGATAGCGATGCAGCAGAAACTGTGCACATCGCTGATGCCCCCCCCCACCCCCTGCACCCTTCCACCCTGGACTGTCTCTGTCACCACTCTGAATGTGCTCTGTCTCTAAGCTCCTTTGAAATAAGTCATCTCTTTTGCTTCCTTTATCTGTTCCTTAACATCCCTCTCTTCCTCTCTCCGGCCATCCCTCTCTTCCCATTCTTACTGATGGTGTGCTTGTTCTGTGAAGCAGATGCCACATGGGCTCCCTTTTATAGCCCTGCACCGTTTGTTTTATTTATCTGACAGGCGTCCCCCCTGTATTGTCCCGGGTTATCAGCGCTCCCCTGCAGATCGCATTACCGCCTGTGTGAGGCTCTGACCCATCTCAGGGTTCACCTTTAAATCTGATTCTTATCATTACCTCCGTGATAAATAGGCAAGGCTTAGGAGGAGATTACTCCGCTCGTCCCGTTCCCCTTTTCCCACTGTCGACGGTGCTCTCCTCCGGGCCTCGAGCTGTCATCCCAGTCTCCATCAGGAGGAAGGCAAATACTCAACTCTGTTCCTCTAAAGATTTGGTGACTTTAGAAAAAAAAAAAAAAAATGAAAGGACTACCGCTGTTCCCATGTGAATGGTCTCTTATCTCTAGTGGGCGTCCTTAAAACCCTCTTCCCACTCTGCCTCGCTCCTCCGAGAGTTAGTCAGCACATCGTCATCCTGACAACTGAGCTCCCCCATCGATTTTTCACACGGTTCTTATCTTGGGCACTAGTTTCAGAAAGTTTTTTTTTTCCTTCTCTATTATAACTGGTGTCATTTCATTTCACACCTGCAGTTCTCGCTCTGCACTGTGCTAACTCTCTCTACGCTCATTATTTTTTCTCCCGTATCTACACTTGTCTCTGTGATTCTCCTGCTTTCCTGTTTTTTATCATACAAACGTGCACTGCGCATGATTTCCATGTCGTTACGCAGCAACCTTTCTGAGGCTACATCGCAGAGTGGAATTGCCATAAACCGGTGACCCACCCTTTCTAATTAAGACCTTGTTGTTTTGCACTTTTTGCCCTAATTAAACTCTGCTGTCTCGTGCTGGCGCTGGCAGAAATGTTTCTCTACCCACAAGACATAATGAATCAACGCTCTCTGCTAACATCAGACACAGTCGCACTCATTGATGTGAGACGTTTACCTTTCCCCTTGCCCTGGTATCTGCATGGTATAAGGCAACGAAACAGATGATCGTGGTTCACTCACAGCATGGAATGGCCAGTATTTCAGAGAGAATATCCAAAAGCAGCTTTATTATTTGTTAGCCATACTCAGTGATGAACCACGTTTGCTCTAAATAGAAGGTGTCAGGGGAGCATCCACCTTTGCCATACTAAGTCTATGCTTTGAATATGAATCAGTTTTATTAACCTATGTTTTTATCTTACTAGATGATACTGTGATCACTGTCATTTTGACAGCTGTGAAGTATAAAGTGTATCGTGGGAGCTGTATGCAGGTCTAAGCCCAGTTTAGCACTGCTGTGGCGTGAGGGTTTGTCTGTGTGAGTCAGTGGTCAGTGTCATGTGACCTTTCAGCCCTGCTGGCTTTGATTGATGGCCACTAACAGCCACCCCTGCTGTCCACCGCAGGGAAATATGGAATTCATTATTTAGTTTCCCACATGGGGTCAAAGGTTAAACTGAAACAATGATAAACTGAGGGAATCGTTTGCTTTGGACCAGGGATGGGGGGAAGAAGGACTTCGTGTTAACATTAGCAGCTGGCTTCTCTCACCTATATCATGTGGACAGTTTTAATAGCAGTAAGCTGGAAGAAGTGCATGACCGGGTGATGGAGGTAACTAATGTTAGTCCTGGGTCGCAATATCTAACCTGGGTTCACCATCTTTAAGTAAACATTTGTGAGGATGCATACATTTGGCCGTATTCATCAGAGGGAGATTTTGCAGCTGTTGCCATGCAACCTGAAAAAGCTTGAGTGCGGTCATCACGCTAGTCCTGCAGGTTAGTCCTGCCCCAGATGGTTCTGATGCTTATTGTTTTAGGAGTTCCACCTGTCTGTCACACAGCGGACCTCTTATAATTCTCACACAATTTAATAATGCAGTAGTCATGCTATTGCTAATGATCCATTTTCAAGATATCAGCTGTCAGTGTAAACTCAAATCAGCAGATGAAGCCGACCTTTTGACCTCTTTGGCATTTTCCATTTTGGCCCACTTATTAAAAGAAATGACGAATCGGACCGCCTTTCAAAAGCAGCCAATTCAAAGGCCCTCCATTCTCTCCGTCATGTTTCGGCAGCCAGTTAACAAGAGCAGACTGGTGCATTAATGATGATAAATTCCAAACCCAGGGCCTTAGGAGAACAATCACTCCCAGCATGCCATGCCAGAGACTGACCCCCTGACCTGTCTCAGGCCACACAGCAAAGGAAATCTATATGCCGTTGTGGAGGCAGAAGTGACCGGTGGCTAGAGCGACTGGTCGGTGAATTTAGGAGCCTGTTTGCTGGGCAAACACGCTCAGGCACACAAGCCCCACAGCTGGAGCGTAATCCCATTGGAGGCCTCCTCAATATCTGGACCATGTCAAACAGAGGAGCTGTAAGATATGCAAAGCTTTTTAAAACCTAATGAAGCACAATCTTATTTCACAACGAGCTGAATTTTGTTCCAAAGAAATAGAGAAAGACACGTTGAATTGAGTCCGTTGGTGTTTCTCTGTGGGAAACTTGTCATCTTTGAACTCTACCCCTGAACCTCAGCAACCACCGTCACTCTGGAACGGCCTGTTTCCTGGCTCTTGTGAAAAGAATCCTATTCACCATCCAACTACTGTACTACTCTGGCTTTATGTACATTGCACTGATCGGCAAAACAGTCACGACGTATGTCCTCTGTAAAAAAAAAAACAAAAACTCTTTAGACAACATCTTAGTTTAGTGTGTGTATGCTTACACTTTCTATTATCATGAAATAAGGAGGATAACCACTGTCTAACAGCTGTTTGGGACTGTTTACCAGATGGTGGTGCTAAATGAATGTCAAGGGCCCACAAAGTTATTACAACTCATGCCGAGGGGAAAATGGCCGTTCTGCAAGTTGGCATCAACCTGTTGAATCGGTCAAGTTTCAGAAAACAGTTGAAAACGCTTCTGTTACAGTTTCTCCAAAGAGCTTGTGTGTTTCTGAACAAACGTGTGAAACAAAACAAGATTTCACTCTCACTATCCCAAAACCTTTCAATCGGTTCTCAGAATAAATTAATGCCCTCACCATTATAAATCTATTCTTCCAAGATCAAACAACCTTTGTAAAATGCCATTCCAGTAGATTCCACTTGTTAAATAATAAAAACAAAAAATGACAGCCTCTTTTGAGGGAAATTCAGTGGTTCCCTAAAATCAGGTTCATCCTCTGTGCACTATGCATAAGTGCCTTTAATATTGCTGTCCATCTTGTAGCGTATATGATGTGGCTGACCAGTCATCAGGTAAACATTTCTGTCCCTACAACCATGCCACTAGCATATCAGTGTATGTTTATAAACCGTCCTTCTCTTATGTTTGACGCCAACAGTCATTTGTTAGGCTGTTTACATTGGGGATGTTATGAATAAAGCAGGTAGTATACAGTTGTTTGTTTACAGTAGACCCAACAAGCAGATGCTTCTGACAGATCACCCATTCTGTGCTCAGCAGCTGTAATTCTCCCAAACACCTGCCTTGACTTAACTATCAGCTGTGGTTCCCGACGCTTTTTACACTTTACCCAAATAGGTTGGCAGTCTTTACAAGCAGGGTGATAATCCTACCTTTTACTGCCACTAAGAAGGCTACCTTCACAGGCTTCTGCAGGAATTAACACCCATGCCATCGCCTCAAGCACACGGGAGAGCAGATTTTATTAAAATGTATTTTGGGTAGACACTATTTTTAAGGATTAATTAGTATTATAATCATATAAAACATCATTAAATAAATATGGATATTTCTTGTTGGTTATTATTGAATTGTGGGATTTCTTGTCCATCTGTGGAATCCCCACCTCATCACAGCCTCATCGCTCCCTGCAGATTGTATCTTGTATCATTGCATGAACTTTGACACAGTTGGAAAGTTTAAGGGAAAAAAAGGTTGGAAATAAACTGTCAACAAACCCTGTAGAGTTCAAACTGTTTCAAGTAGTTATTTTGTGACGCTGGGATTCTTACAGGTGCACTGACAACAAGCCGTGTGATACTGATGTGTGTGTGTGTTTCTGTAAGGTTGGATATTTATTAATCTCCAATCCTTATCTCTCACTAAGAGGTGGTGGGGGTTTGGGGAGTTTCATGTGAAATCGTAAATGGGACCTTTCATAAAAGTCCAATAGTACAAACGTTTGCACATTCAAGGACAAATTGTTTTCCATGAAAAACTGATAGACCAATCTGTTCATCACTGAGCAAACTTTAGCCATTATTTACATTCAGAAAAAAATTCCAGCGAGGGGCAGCTGACTGATGTCGAGGGCATGCGGCTCTTTAGTCAAATGATGAGTGTTGATTTGCTTGGTCCCCAGCGGCAGCTATGTAGTTTGTTAACCTCACTGGTAGATTATTTCATAGCTGTCAAGGCCGTACCTCACTGGAACAAACAGTCAACCCCTGGAAGTAAATTCCCAGAACGATTCCGGTCACCTCCTGATAGCCTGTCATGTTGTATAGAGAATAATGAAGTTACTGTGTGTGTGTGTGAGAGAGAGAGAGAGAGAGAGAGAAACCAAGTTAAAAGATAATTGAAAACTGGAATGTCACTCAGCAGGGTGTATAGCAGCAGTCCAGATTTGAATAGATCTGCACCAAATTGGCCACACTCATAAATGTCAGTCTCCTAAACATCTGATTTCATTGTAATCAATCCAGCAGAAATTCTGCTAGCTGACAAAATATGCTTATAAATACATGACCTCCTAAGAATGCACACAAGCTGTTGGAGTCATTTTGTGGTTGAAGATATTCTTTCATACCAAAGTCTCTACTGTCAGTCATTAGTTTTACGTGATCCATTCAGAGCGTACTGTAACACCAGCCCCAGGTTCAATGTTGCTGTGCTTTATTATTTTGACTGTAACATGATGTTGATGACTGTTTCGGCTTCTGGGAAAATCCTCCTGGTGTGTCATGGTGAATATGAAGATGACACATCATTGGAGAGACTTGTGAAAATATGATTTCATTCAACAGCCCTTTGTGCTTTCATAGTGAGTCACTGCTGAGAGCTCCGTCTCTTCCCTTTATGATATCAGTGAGTCACAGAGCAGCAGATTGCAAAGAGACAACTTTAGTATCTGGCGAACCGACGGATTCTCTTGTTGATCTCTTTGCTGCTTCTTTTGTTGTTGCCGAATGAGGATCCATACTATCTTGTTTCTGTCAATGTCAGTGTCCGTGCAGTGATGGCATTCCTGCTGGGAAGGTCTTAGCGATTAAAGCAGACAGGTGTTCTTAGTCCTTGGAGAAATAAAGAAAGGAAACCATCAATGGCAACATGCGGCCATCATGGAGGAACATCCATAAAATAGATCACGGCGAGGAGAAAATGGATAAGAGCTTGAGGCTAGAAAGATCCGATCCATCGGGTAGGGAATTATTTCTCGCTGCTGAATTAAAGTCCACTCAGTATGAGAACGTGTTAGTATGCCTTTGGGGACATTGGTTACTCACACCATCAATGTAATGTTCATTTACAGCAATACCAGTATTGTATATACTCTATTACTCTATTACATGTAGAAAAGCAACAACGTGCAACTTTAACTGAATAACTTAATAATGCTCACTATTCAGATCAGAGAATGAGTCAGACAGTGAGGTCATGCAATGTTCAAATCATCATCTTCATCATCATATAGGATGATGACTTAAAGCTTATAGAGATGAAGAAAAATACTCATGGTCCCATATTAGAATTACATCATCATGATGCCTCGATGAAGTCAGGAGATGACATCATATTGTTTTGGTATTGTAATAACCTTTGTAGTGTTTCTCCGGAATCAGATTTAGCAGTGGCAGAAACTGAGGTGAACATGCGCACGCACGTCAGTGCCACGCTCATCAGGAACTGGGAGGTCTGAGTGAACGGTAACTTTACAGACAATGCAGCAACGGCACAAAATGCCAGGGTTGATTGTTCATGTGTAAAAATATGTTTTAATATGAAGGGGGAGTCATTAATGGGAACCACTGACTTTGCAACCAATGCGTTTAGAGACGCCACATATATATGGGACAGGTGCTGTTCCTGCCTCTAACTTCTTTTCATTGTCCATGTTTGCCTTGGCCCAACTCACCACTCACCCATATCACAGTTTCACACTAAACACTCACTTTGTCCTGTTATTTTTTATTTTTTTAAACAGTATTTCATCCACAGGTATCCTCCTGTGCTTTCAGCCAGTCAGCTGTTAGCATGGTGGCTGTGTGATTCTTGTCAGCAGCGTGCTGCAGGGCTCTGACTGAATCAGAAGTGTTTGAGTATAATTCCATCATATTACAGTGTGTCATCCTGACAGCAGAGTGGTGTCACTGTGGGAAATCTAATTGGATTTATTGGCTGGGTGTGCTGCAGTCCAGCCGCTGTGGCTCTGTGAGCATGGTGATGACACGTAATGCTGCTCTGCAGAGTGTCAGCGGCAGCGGAGTAAAGCCCCGAGCCCGCAAATATCATTTGACTGGTGAATTTGTCACCCTCGCATCACACCGCAGCCGCCATAACTGTATAAGCCCAATGTCTGATTTATATCTTCCCACTTTCCAGGACGTGGTAAAACCACATTTTAAACCTCTTGTCAACGTGCTTCAACGTAATCATTGTTCCCCGGCTCATCTCTGTGGCTTTAAAACTGACACCAGGAACAGTGGAGACATTGTGTATTCCGTTTTAAAACCTGACACGAGATTGGCCTCACCATGTGGTTGTAAATAGATGAAGTCTTCAGGGGCACTGGCCTTGGGTGAAAACAGCTCCGGCAGAACTAAAGAGTGATTTACTGTATTCACCACTTGGCCTGTTCTTTTCACCGAGAAATAGGCTAAACTGAAAGTTTTCCCAAGCATTACTCAGATTCATTATGTGCATAACTTGCTTAATAGCATTCTTTCCTTGTACACTTCAAGCCATGCCTACCCACCATGCACTGCAAAGGCTTTATATGCTCCTGCTGCTGTGGAAAGGCTCAGAGTTTGAGGGGTTGTCAGGGGTGGTGTTGAAGTGGGTAAAACGTTTCTTCTTCTTCTTTTATTTTTTAAATCCTGACATCAGGACAGTTTGAATTTCCTGGGTGGTTTTACAAGAACAGGAAGTCCAAAAGACAGAAAAAGGCACTTTAGGCAGATTCAGTCCTGGAACATGAGATTTGGTGAGAAAGATTTTTCTGTTATAAAGAGTCTCCACAGTAAACAGAGCTGTTTAATTCAGGCCTCCAACCCCCAACCCTGAAAATGATCCCCCCCACCCCCACCCCCACCCACCCCAACAGCACAGGAGCACTTGGGCATGTTTAGCGCAAATGTAATTACGGCCTCGGTAAGCGGCCAGCATTTTAAAGAACCCCTTCTCCTCCTCTCTCACTTCAATACCTGATGATGTCATGGCCCTTTGTGGGGTCACAGAAACTCCTCAAATCAACTGCCACTCATGACCTTTTCTTTCAAAGTTTTTTTTCTCTCTCCCCCTTTTGCCCATTTCTTTCTCTCTCTGTCCCTTTCTCTGGTTCATAACCGAGGTTCCCTTTATGGGTTGATCAAGCAGCCCCCCTCCCATTGGCTCGCTCTGCTTTTGGAGCCACTTTATGAGAAATGCATGCCCCTGTTTAAATGTATTGATAGTCCTCAGAGGCATCCCCCGTCTTTTGTCCTCATGGCCTCCTGAAATCTAAAAAGTTCCAGAACATGGAAAAAAGGAGCCGGCACAGGGCTTTGTGCTGACAATACCACCCCTAAACATATTTGACTAGAGACATATTGCAGTTGGAGAGACCAGAGCAATGCTGGTCGGAGAATTTCGCTCATTTTATGGCCACTCTCAGTGGCAGGAAGGAATGCAATCTGGCAAACAAATGTTGTGACAGACAGCTTGTCTGTAGGATTTTATGGGCTGTCTGCACTGCTGGTACATACAGCAGCCCCCCTCCACACTCACAGCACCATGCAGCGGTGCGCTCAGCTCTGTCCCACACATGCTGTTGTTTGGTTTGAGCACGTCTTCCACTCTTTCGTCAGGTGTGATGAAAGATGCAGTGCGCCAAGGCCGACCATGAAAACATGTTATTGACAAATCACCAGAAATGTGTCCATTTTATTCAGGGATGGGTGAAAAGCAAAAGTTGCCCAACAGATGTACGTTCTCAAGGTTGTCGGCTGAGAACTGTCCAGGACTGACCTTCACCTGAAAGACAAAATGCACTCACAGTCACACGACAACTTGTGGAAAAAAAAAAACTACATGTATATTTGAACAGTAAGAAGTTTTGATTGCCAAGCTGTGAGCTATAAACACGATGACACATGAAGTCACTGATTAACTTGTTATCAAACATGTGTGTTTTTGTGTTCAACTTTCCTGGATGACCTCATATTTGTGCTTCTAATGTTGATCCAACTTCTGAGAAAACACTCTGTGTGTCAATTTAACACCTACTGAACACTGTGCTTACAGTTAAGTAATATCCGAGTATCAAAACAAGTAACTGGGTATTTCCTACTACTACATTTAATACGACATAATTTATTTCCTACTACAGTTAATGTGGGACCAAAGTTTTTTTTTTTTTTTTTTAACCATTTCTTGTTCCTGTCATAATATTCTCAAGTGACGTGATTTCTCATTCAGGGTTTCTGTTGTATGGTTGCTATGCAGCAGTGGCCCTTTCTGTCCTCCCTTTGTCTCTCTTGTCATACAGACCTCTTAAACATGAATCGCAGTATAGGAGCAGCAAAGATGCAACAAAGCTTCTGTGGGGACTTTTCAGTGGCATACATACAATTTATGTCTAATTATGGTTGTCAGTGTGGGAGAGGAATAAGGGAGGCCTCCCTTCATTTGTCCGTTAGCCTGATTTTCTTATCTCTCCTCATCTCTGTCTGTCCAAGTGATTACAGCGCTCTTAAATGCCTAATTGGCTTTACTCCTTATTAGCAATACAATTATACAAGCCTTGAGAATTTCATGTGTGCAACCATCTGTACAGAAGAGAGCCACCATTCAGATCTTTCCATAATTCAAACCATAGTTATTCTTCCGCCGGCGAGCCGGGGCCCTTTGTGAGTGTTGTATGGTTCTTGTCCTGGTTCGCAGGGCCCCCCTCGCTCTGCTGTCTTTTGATCGTTATGTCACCTTTGTGCTGAATTAATAGAAAACGCACAGATAACAAAACCATTATCATTCATTCATTGCCGGTGGGATTTTTCTTTTTTTTTTTTTGTTTTGTTATGAAATGAGGTTGAATTCCGGTTGCCATAAAAAGATGGAAAGAATTAGAAGTGCAGCAGCTTGATTAACAACAAAACTATTTTCTATCAGAACAAACTGCATGGAGGAACTTTTCCTTTAATCTTCCCAGGCCCTCACATAGTTCATACTGTTAATTATCTTCTTGCATTCCTTTCTTACCTGTTGCTCTTGCATTAGTAGAATCCTGAGCAGCATAATGAGGAAAAAGTTCAAACAACGACTAAAAGCTTCTCTCACCTCTGCCCCTCCTACTGGGAAGTAAGTATGTGATCAGAGGAAGCTCACCAAACTTTGGTACATGTGATGGATGGGGGGGGGGGGGGAGGAAGCTCACCAAACTTTGGTAGGGGGGGGGGGGGGGGGGGGGGGGGGGTTACTGAGCCGCTGCCGAGCTCCAGTGTCTGTGGCCGTATGGCACACACCTCCGGGGAACCCTTCTGTCTGCCTCGGGTCTCCCTCCGCTGTAATAAGACAGCCCTGATTCTATCTAATGACAAGGCAGACGCCCCGGTTCCTGATGCCATTATCAAAAGTGTCCTCATCAATCAGATGCCATGTGTGTCAGGCGATGTGTGCGTGATGACAGGAGAGGTCGTGATGAGAGGCTAGAGTGGAGGAGAGGGGTGGGACGTAGGGATGATGGGTGGATTTCGGTGGCGCTTGGGCGGCCGGCAGGAAGAGGCGGGGCAGTTCTGCGTCCACGATGAGGCGGCTCACCTTTTTAGACCTGCCGACCCGGTAAGAGACGGTCTTATTAGTGGGTGTGTCAGAGAGCAGAGAGACAGTTCCCTCGGTTTACACACACACACACTGATGAAACGCTCATCTAACATCCACCCTCGTTTAACAGACTTGCTTTGTTTTGAACTAATATATTCCAAACTGTCTGACAAAGTAGTTCTGCGCTTTGTGTTTCCATTGTTACCCAACAGGTGTCATTTTCTTTCATGAAATCAGGGGCAGCTTTGAGAGGCAGACATTTCTCAGCGTGCATCGATTGTTCTTTGGGGTTGCGTCACGCCGTAATCCTGTATTCTCTCCGTTTAAGGACATATTGCATCCTGACTCAAAGGCACACTTGTGTTGCTCAAGCACAGGAAATTTCCAACATGCTGAATGAACTCTCGAGCACTGTGGAGGAAGGGGCTGAGTTTATGCTTACGCGGATTAACATGTTTGGAGATTCTAACTCTCTCCATCTGACATCTTTGTGTGAGAAGAAAAGCAGGAGAAAAACCTTTGACAACGACATTTTTCACATGATCTGGTCGGGATGAAAAAGTGCCTTTGAAAGGCAGTGAAGCCCAGGAAAATTGTTTGTTGACCACACAACAACCGTCGTATTGCGGCTGTCAGGCCTACGTGGCATGAGGAATTCCTTTGGGGAACAGATTAATAGTTCATTTTCATGGCAGTTGTACTGAGAATGAGAGAGAGAGAGAATGTTGAGGGAGAGGGGAGTGAGGGGAAAAAAGAGGAGGCCTTTTTAGAAAGGACTTTTTTTCCTTACATCATTTTATAAACTTTGTTTTCATTTTAATTAAATAAATGATAAAGGAATATTCACGTCCATTGTGGAGGCATATGCAAATTCCTTGCTTTCAGAAAACACAAGTCTCTGCTTTTTCGCAGGAGTTGCTTTGAATAGACGTTTTGTTTCTCCAACTTGACTATACAATGTCATCCGGAATGCGTTCTCAGCGACCAGGAAGTTTAGGACGGCCACCCCATCCTCGCTCTCCCATAAGCTCCTATTGTACTTCAGGGAATTGCTCTGGAAACAACGGGCTTCCTCTCCAGAAGTATTTTGCATACCTTCCTTTAATTTATCACAAGTATCACAGCTTGGAAATGAAAACATGTTTATGTCTGTTCAAGTAAACATGTTTATTGACTGATTTTAAACAACATCATACACGTTATAAAGCACATTGTAAAGTTAGAATTTTGCATTTTTCTCTACTTCCTTGCTCGTTTATGAAATTATTCAGATTAAGTAACAATAAAAAAGGATGATTTTTTTTAACATTATGATTACATTTGCAATACATTCATGCTGGCATGTGCTTGGTATGAAATATAAAATCAATAAACAATAAAGGGCATCTACTTTATGTCATAGTTTACAGCAGAAAGTAGAAAAGATTTTCACAATAAAATGTAACCCTATGTTAACAGAATGCAAATATTAGTTGATATTTTATAATATGTTAATTTATTTAATAGGTATAAATGAATGAATCAGGTTGCTAATTGTCTTCTATTTACCCAAAATAAAAGTGCAGCATTTAGGGAGGGCCAGTCATTTGTTAATAATGACTGTGGTGAGAGGGCCCAGACTGCCCACTCTTTTATAGGTTCTGATACGTGATCATTTGGAATCGGAACATTAGTCCTTATTTGTGGCTGGTGCCACACTTTATAGCCTCGGAAACACGCTCAACAAACACTAACAAATCACTTCCCCGGGCCACTATAGGTAGCCCTGGTGGTAAGTAGCACAAACTTTTGTCTTTTCCCAATCTTTTTACACCCAGTAATTGTTCTAAGTGCGAGTATCAATCAGAGCTGTTGCCATTTACAGTACATTATCTCCTACATTAGCTCAGCTGAATTATATGTGTGTGCAGGTGCAGACACTGTAAACACGAGCCCTGTGAGCGTGCATGCATGTAAGCGTGTTAAGGAGGAGGTGTGCATGTGCGTGCATACTCCTCGTTAGCTCGCATCTATGCATGCCCATAGCTGCAGAGCCAGCCAGGGGGTTTGCTCCTCGATAGATCAAGTCTTCACTAATGGCATATGATGCCGCGGCGGCCTCAAAATGAGCCATGTAAAAGAGTGACATTATCGATCGAGCCCGGTGAGCCGTGTGGCCTCCAAACACCTGTGATTTTAATGGCACGCTTACTTTTTCATGGTTGTGGGAATAAATCACGGCGTAGCGCTGCGGTGCTGGATCGGGGGCCCCTGCGTCATGGCAGAGCGCTCCATCACATTTTATATTGTGTTAATAATGTCAGATGTATGTGGGGGGAAAAGGGCCCTCCGTGCATTCATCACGGGCTCGCCGGTATACGGGGAGAGGAGCGGACAGGGCGCTGGGCTGCGAGACAGACGCCTCCATTGAGCTTTCCGTCATTCCTCCACAGACTCAGACAGAGACTGCGAGGATCTGTATAAGCTCCGTGCGACATGGCATACAATCTGTCTGCCGCGCTTTGCCTGGGAAAAGCTGCTCTCAATGGCACTAAATTTGAGTCCAGCAAACATTCATCAAGACATATGCTTTTATTCTTGCCATCGGAGAGGTTAATGGGATTAATTCACGATTTCAATCACTCTGAAATGTAGCTATAAATAATTCATAGTCTGGATGGAAAGCAAGACTTTACTTCATTAATTCTTTGAAATCATTTTCGCTCCGTTTCTGTCTAATGGATGATGATGTGGGAAAGGAAAACATATTGAAATTTGCAGGGGAAAAAAAAAATTAACTGCTGTGGTTTTTGACTTCTTTGAACAGAGAGGCATCAGAAAAAGAGGCTGCTCCTGCTCCTCCTCACTGTTTAATGCTTAGTCAAAGAACACAAAGCAGATCATCGCAGGATGCAGCCTCTGCCAAAGCTATTCAAGCAAACACCTTCCAGGAAATGCACTTAATCTGGTCAGCATTACCAGGAAGAGATAAAGTATGGACTGAGTGCCGTGACATGTCCTCTCACCTTGATATACATCAAATTAAATCTTTAGAACAATTAAAACACTAAACAGGTTTATTTCAAATGTTTTTCACTATGCACTACTATAAAACACACACAATTCATCCCAATTCCCGCCCCCTTAGGGCCAAATAACAACGAACCCTGATTGTTCCTTTGGTCAAAGGAGACAATTTAGCAATCTCCAAATTGATCTAACTAAAATTCCATTCATCCTTATTGAACAACAGGTAGCAGGCAAGCAGCACTGTGCGTTTATTACAACCTCTCTAAGCTATAACATGTAATCCACAAGCACCCATCCCTGCAGGCACTTAAAGACTTTGACCCCTTGCACTCCCTTGCAATGTGGTTAATGCAGATTACAATGGTCTGACTGCAGAGAGCCCTCCTCGCAGCTGCTCCCACCTCTCCCAGTCCGCACGGCTGTAATTTAGCAGGCTGAGCCACTATAGCTGTCCTCCTGCGCGCTTTGAAGCCAGGTCAATAGAAACTGCCCTGAAACTGTTAAAAAGAAATAAAAAATAATAATTGAGAAAAACACAGGCCTTTGGAGGTATTTGTGGGTCAGGGTGGGATGGGCAGAGACGCAGAGAGTGAAAGTGGCGTGAATGGAATCAAACAGGCAGCTCGCTTTGTCAGACAGGAGCTGGCATCTTTCACATTTCCTGCCTCCCTCACTCCCGGTGACCTCATTTGAGTTTTAGGCACGATCAGCTTCCATAACATGTTAGTTTACCACAGTTCTTGGTTGTTTTAGACATTGAGCCACAGTTGCGTGGACGCAGTGTGCGATTGTTACTGTTCGTTTTTTAATCGGTAACGGACACTTTGTGCTACCTTTGTGGAGTTTGTAAAAGGCGAAGAATGGTAGAAAAAGGTTATTTTGGACAGTCTCCAAGCCACAGGATTTATTATGCCATGTCCGTGAATTGCCTTGTGTATTGAATATATTTGCTCTAAACTAATTGACCAGTATGGCGAGAGGCGCTGAATTAGGCAAATGGGCCCAGGATGTGAAGCTGGACTTGATTTATTACTCTGAATGCAACTCAAACCAATGGCTGGGCTCCCCAAAACCATCGCATTTCCCAGCTGAAATCATTGTTATGCTTAAGAAAAGAGAGATTATGCGGGCTTAATGAGTTTCAGTGGTTGAATGTGTTTGCGCGCCATTCAGGGGCGAAATCATATTTAATGGCTGACACTCAGTTCATGGCAGGTCCTCCTTTTTCTCAGTGGCAGGTCACCTTAGTCACCGGGACGGCCCTTTCAGAGGGGGAGGGCCAAAGATAGGGTCCTACATTCATGAAAAGACGAGCACAAACGCCGCGCATGAGAAATGAAATGGGAGAAAAGCAGTCGATTTGCACACAGCGCCACAGCTCGGCTCAGGGTTGGCTGTAGGCCTCAGCCCGCTGACCTCACTGTGCCAGACTGGGACCTCGCTTGCTGTCGGAGACGCCTTTTGTTTTCTCCGGCTCGAGAAGAGCACTAATTTAATTTCAGTCTCGACACACCAGTTGCCGTGGCTTCTAGGTGAAAAATGTTGCAGATCGCTAATAAATTAGGGAGCTTTCCCTTTCTTCGGTCTCAGGGCTGTTTGTCCCAACGTCCCAAACGGAGCCCTCAGTTATAGTTTCACAACTGAAATCGCATTCATTTGCAAATTGCCCCTTTACAAATGTTTCCCCGAGACTAAAATTCTAACTGGCTGATAAATTAAGTAATGAGCAGCTATAATTTAAATTCCTGTTTTCATTAAAGTTCTCTCTTTGTGTTACTGGTGGGATTTCTCAAACTGCTTCTCACTGGATTTTTTTTTTTTTGGTTTTTTAGGGAGGGGGGGTGGATCTGCAGGGATCTGAAATTTCAGGATTCGCCTGATGGATTACTTGTGATTTGCACAAATATGTAAATTTCCACACACTGATCAATGCCACTGCTGTAATTTGACCCATTGTCAATAGTAATATGGCCCTATTAGGAACAATGGATTACCGGGAGCAGTTATGAGATTAACAGTCATTGGCTGACAAATGAAAAAAGGCCATCCCGTCTTATTCCAGTTTAATAAGTACTGAATCCACTTTATTGATTATTCCCTGCTAATATGCACTGGCCAGAATCAATAAGTGGCCGGGCTCTCATTTCAATATAAATCCAATTATTGCTATTGGTAAGGATGGAGAAATTAGTTAGGAAATGGATCACCATGTTGTTTTCATTTGCTCATACATAATGACTTCAACGCTACTGTTGGTGTAGTACAGTCATAACACGTACAGGGTGACTCTATATTTATGGCAAGGCAGTCGTAACACTTACGTAACCCCACATCGACCTCGTATATAATTTTAACATTGTAATTTCTCACTCCAGTAATGTTTCATCCGTGTTCACGTTGTTCCCTTGCTGTACTGCCGTGCATCGTATTAGCAGAGTTAGTTAAATATGACAGAGTAAACTGTATCTGATATAATGACTCCATATGGAGCCATTTGCGGGATGCTCTGTATCTGACAGGGGGCTCACATAAAGCCTGCAGAAATATGCCTCCACATTCCTCTGCAGAATTCTATTAAATCCCCCTTAAGTCCCTCTAATCACCTGGTTACACATGAGGCTGTTTGGTTTTTCAAATCATCTCTAGTTAGAGAGAGAAGTGAGGCAGACAGAGAGAGACATCATTACTCTGTAATAAAGCATCCATATGGTGTAAATGTTGAGCTGGTGCAAATCCCTGCAGCTTAGCTACAGAGCACCCTGGCAAGGAAGGTCAGGAGTAAATGCGTCTGACTTAAGCATATGTTTCTTTTTTTCTGCCATTATATTTCTGGGCTAATGGCACGAATGGAAGGAGCCATGGTTTGGTGTGGGACTGTCCAGAAAGACCATGACGCAGAGCTTTAGGCCTTCGTAACGTCATTATAAGTGCACCGCTGTTGCTACATAATCTGTGCAACAACACAGTTTTGGTTGATGAATAATCAACTGAAAAGTACTGAAGTCTGAGTTTTATTCAAGGTGCAGTGTTTTTTTTCAAATTTCAGCTTTCTAAAGAATTAATTTTATAATCTAGGGTCGATTTGCAATGTTGTCCCTTTATAAACAAGGACTTGAATTCTGACAGATAAGAACATTTTATATTCTGATACCTACATTTGTACAGGTTTTAGTGGAGGAGGGGCGGAGTCTAGAGTAGAGGGCTGGCTCACACAGACAGGACATCACAGGTGGGAGGAACAACCTAATATAGTCTTTACCAGTAACCTTATTAATCATGCTCGCACAGAACACACACGCACACTAAGTTCACTCAGACTTAATCCTACGCTCGCTCTGTGTCTGTGTACACAGTGTACAGTCAGGGCCCCAGCTAATGATACCTCTCTCCACACAGTCCATCACTCAACCTGACTGGGTGTATGATCACACGGCCTGAGCAGTTTCCTGTGCGACTATTGACTAAATAATCCTGGAATCTTTAAGGTGCTGATAAGACCACAGCTAACACATGGTAGCTGGTTCAAACGTGTTATAAAAGCACAGGACAACTGACAAACCGTTCCTTACTGATTCCACATTAGATTTATGTGAGGATGGAAATTCAATCATCAAGACTGAAAGCAAGAAAAAGAGCAAAGGAGAGATACTGTACTCTCTCAAAATCTTGTTCTCAGCTCTCTCTAAAGTAGACAGTCGTCACCGTGGTCCTCAAAGCTCTGCCCCTAATTACAGAGCAGCTGTAATTACAGAACCCGGATGGAGGGAGGAAGAGAAGAAAACCTAAATCCAGCCATTGCAAATTTAGATGACTGCCTCCTGAAGATACCTGTTTTTTCAGCACTGAGAGGTGCAAATAATCCTATCAACGTGAACAATGGCTGCACACCTGCCTCCTACACTTCTGTCCAATTACACGCAGCTAACCGTCCGGCCCGCCCTCCACTGACCGTACATTAGCTGCGCACTTACAGCGCTTCAAATTATGAGGTTCTGTGACCGCTCTGCTCCTAATGAGAAGCACTCAACCTGTAACCGGTGCTCAGTTCAGCTCAGGACGCCTTCACCTGTTTTAAACAGTGTATTTAGGTAATGAACCATAACATGTGGGTCTTTCTTTGCAAATAATAAAGAATTAATTTACTTTATTCTCCAAATATTATGACTTTTTTCCTTGTCAACAATATGGCCCTAATACTTCTTATATACAGAGTCAAATGAACAAATCAGAAATGTTACCACAACTCAGTGCATTTTTTAAAAACATTCTGCCAGGGCCAGCTAAGACCACTGACTCAATGGGTCTTATCAATCGTCCATAAAGCCTGCATGTCATATTATTCATAAGTTGTTCATTTGCATCCCGGGGAGGAGTGTTAGTGTTAATGAGCTGACCCCAGGGGTCAAAGGTTAAGCTCTCTTCCAGTTGAGTTGTCAGCACAGCAGGGCTATTGTGATCGGGATGGCAGTTGGAGCTCAGTGTGTGTGAGTCACAGAAGAGGAGACTTTGCGTATATGTGTGTTTATAAGTGTGGATGTGCATAAATGGGCCACAGTCAAGTGTTTCTCAGATCTCCCAGCACACCCACTCCATCTATAGCCATTTATCTCCTTCTATGTTTCACCCCCAATGTCCAAAAAACAGAAACTTAATCTGAGGGCCTCCACCAGGGTTCAACATCTTTGGTTGGGGGAGGTTCTCACTTGCTTCAAGATTTTCAAATAGTCGTATCTAATATGTTTAAGGCCTGTATTCCTCTTTCTTTAATCCTGGGGATGTTCTAGTTTAAGGCCTGTATTCCTCTTTCTTTAATCCTGGGGATGTGGGGGGGGGGGGGGGGGGGGGGGGGCATTCTCAAAGGGGAGCCAATTATATGGACAACATACATTCACAATGATTCTTTGAGGCCACATGTTATTGAAGTTGTCCCTTCCCCAGATTAATCATGGCCTGACAGCTCATATTTTATCTTTTCAGGGTGACATCTCCACTAGCAGCCATTTGCAGTTTGATTCAAAACCTGTATGATTGAGTTAAATCGTCGAGCATCAAGTGAAAAGGTTCTTTTAGTTGAATGTTTTGAGGTAACTTCATTTTCTAACACTGGAATATCCCGAAATAATCTATCAACAGCCAGTTTAATGTATTTTGTTGGAAGCCCAAAGCATCTGGTTCTTCTATATAAAGTACTACTCATTTATCGTTATACTGGCAATATACTGCTCTCTTTTACTGCTCTCAAAAGCAATCATCCGTCCATTTCTTTCTTCCTTCTGTCTTAATGAAATTTCTATCATTTTTTTTTATTGTGTCCCAGTGAAACGCACTTTCCTGCCCCTTCCCCTCTGATCCGTCACCCACTGGCCATTAGAGCACAGGTCTGTTGTTATTAAATAGTCTTTTACGCCTCTGCGTTTGAAGTGAGCGCCACTCGGCTGTCATTTCCTGCTGCTCACAACATATGTAATTAAGCACAGCGCTGATGTTTAATACCCAGGAGCAGACACAATGCCTCATTGACAGCGCTGCAGTTCAACGCCTGTGCAATTCCCCCACAGGACGTAGACTTCACATCACCTCTACAGGGACAAATGGCATCTGCCTTTGACCACAGATAATGAATGGCCTGTGTTGCGTGCAACGTGCACTGTTTCCATGATATTCATTCAGATGTTTACATGGCAAGTCTCTCTGTGGATCTATGCGTTTTAAAGGTGCTGAAGGTTAAAACGCTAAGGCCGCTCAGATCCCACAGATGTGTCAGATGTGCTCGCCCCCCACCCTGCACCACCTTCTCTGTTTCACAAGAGGGTGGATGTTGATAAGCGGAACGCAGTTAATAGCGAATGCAATCATTACACAATCTGCCCTGTTACAAAAGGAAAGGGACTTTTTTTTTTTTTATCAAACAGAAAATAAAACGTGACTGGGAAACCTGTTTCTTCCTCTCTCTGGCCGTGATTAATGAAAGACTCGATGGGCTCTCTGGCACATTAATTTCATAGCTGTATGAATTTACTGCCGAGGCCTCGGGCTGAACGAGACTTTTCAAACAAAGGTCAAAGTAGAGGACTTAAGTAAGTCTGGGTTGTGTGTCACAGCTGGAAATAAGGCCCTGGGATTTTTAACTCTTTATGGGTCCGTCGTGAAGTTGATAATGTGCATTGTGGGAGTGTATTCCAGTGAGCAGGAGGTCAAAGACTATGAGAGAATTCAAGAAGCATGGCCTTCACATAAGGAGATTTAATTATAGAGCAAATTATTACAATAACAGACATACTATACCATCAGATTATTGAAGTAATAAGAGTGGATTGGAACATCTGTTCCTACCAAAAGTTGGTTGTGTCATGAATATATTTATTAAGTGCATATATTTGCTTTTTGTTTCGCACAAGAAACCAAAAACCTATGAACTCACGGCCACGCACGTTCAAGAAAACAAGGCCATAGTGTCTGATAGGTTTACCAGTGTATTGTTTCTGTGTCAGCCAGAAGCCAGTGTGTGTAACTGTTTCTGTCATGGCTGACAATTTGATAGTTTTCACACTTTGCTTTGCCAAGGCTTCCCATTTTTCCCCACTCCCCATTTCCGCACTAAAGCCAACCGAGGTTTACAAATATTGAGCCCTAATCCTCGGGCCTCAGACAGCAGGGCCTGCTGTGTGCTGCTCAACAAATGACTGAGTGTTCATGAGTGAAATTAGTTCAGGGAGGCCTCTGTTTCCTCTCTGTGTTGATACAGGGGCAAATAAAAAGGCTGCGTGAACGCAGATCTCTCTGAGTGGAAGTGAAGTTTCCAGTGGACTTTCAGGATACTTTACAATCCTAGTAGCTAGCCATTTTTCAATTGGACTGAGGAGAGAACCATTTGTATCAAATATCAAATGAGATACTGAAAAAAAATCTTCCCTCTGTCTTAGCACAGTGAGATCAAGCAGTCAGAGGTCATCAAGAATAGGAAAAAATACTCTCCCAGATCAATATATTGCATCATGATATTTTGCTCAATAGCAATTGGAGTTGTCATGAATTTGTTTGTGTGATGTGACTGAATGAAAAAAGTCATAGTTGACTCAGCAATGTTTCCAACAGGGTAACTTACTGATGCCCCCCCCCCCTACTGTCAGTGATGCTAGTGAGGGTGCTGCACTCAGAGAACACACCTCCAGTCCCCACTTGGTTCCTGCAGGGCAGCTCAGACAGATCAGAGGCCAGAAACGTGTTGAAGGATAAAATCAGGTGCTCTGACGTAACAGAGGGTAGGGCCCACTTATTGGAAATACACCCTTGCTTATAAACAATGACCTTTTCTTCTCTCCGTCACACTCAGGGATTTTGGTTTCTGACCCAAATAGATTTTACTGGAAAAACAAATTGAAATAACTGATAAGAAGGACTTCTATTATGATATTCACCAAAATGTGACTGTGAATAGATTCAGGCTCCCACAACATGAGCAACAACTGGATCATACACACACTCAGTTGAGGACTTTACACACATTGACCTTAGCTGTAACTTTTATTTAACTACACCTGAATCTGCCGACCTTAACCAAACCTTACAACATGTGTTCAACATTAATGTGGACTTTCTTTTTGTCCGTATCAGATTTAGTTACACAAATGAACTGACTGAGTAAAACACGGGGTTCATTCAACTAACCTGTTTTGGCAGCATTACGTCAGAGACACACACTCATAGGTTGTTGAAACACACCTCAGTCGTGGATGTGTTTGAGAGACAAAGTTCCTCTCATGCAGCCCCCCCCCCCACCCTCACCCCCCATGTGAAACCATCTGTGGACTCTTTTTTTTTTGTTATTTGATTCAGCCATGGGATTCAAAGCAAGGTTGAACACGGGGGGAGTTATGATGGTTTTTTTTTTTTAGTCTGCTGATACCGTATGTGCTGAACAACGTGTGCTGCAAAACTAAATATTAATCTATGCACAGACTTTGTTCCCAGCCAGACACCTCGGGTGTAACTGTGTGTGTGTGTTCTGGTGCATAGTGTGTGTTTCTGTTTTCTGGATCGGGCCCAGCTTCAGCCCCATTATCTCTCTGTGTCTTTGTATGTGCTGATTTATTTCAGCAGTGCTCTTTTGGCCAAGAGCTGGGTGCCTCCTCTTTGTCAGCTCCTGTGTGAACGCAGAAGCCTTTGACCACCTTTGACAGTGTGAATATTTTAGCTCCTTTTAATATGCAGCCTGAACTTTTATGTAAAGATGAGGAGTTGGGGAGGGGGGGAGGCCAGTGTGATGGGAGGGGGGAGGGGGGGAGGGGGTTATGGGACAAGTGTTTTTGAGTAAATGTTCCTGGAATTTGACGTTGATGGTGTTAAAACTCAGACAGATAAAAATAAACTGGCTATTGAAAGTAATTGTTCCTGTAACTTTACACGACTATACATATCCACCACTCCTCCCCTCACTTTTGTTTTTCTGTGCCATGGTTTGCTTCCAAATTTGACAGAACTCTCAATGAAGCAGATCTGTTTTTTTTCCCTTTCATGTGTATTTACTTGGCATTTGTGATGAATTCCTGCGCTGGTACATGCAGACCTGTTGACTGTACACTCTCTTCTCTAGCAAGAATAACACAGAGCTTCCCAGCACTAGCAGGTGTTCTGGGTAACCTGGTTTCTATAATCCCAAAAGGACAGGATGTTGATTTTGAAGTTTAGCAGCCTCAAAGAGAAATATTTTTTATAAGCAACACAACTGTTTGGAACGGAAACAAGACCTGCAAATATTGTTGTTCAGGGATTGTGAGAGAGCTGGAGCATCTGTCAGTCTCAGGAGTTTCTAATAAACACTGCCCTGCTTCAAGATAAAGACAAACAGAACTTACATGTCACGTAAGCTAAAACCATTTATTCAACTATTAAATAGATTCTAATTCCTTTCTGAACAAATCCACTGAACCAGCTTTTTGCCAAATTTCAGGGAACTGCTTTGTTTTCAATTCTATGTATTTCCTGAGCCTGGATGATATTGGAACTGTTGGGGGGGGGGGGGGGGGGGGGAATCCAAGAATTGTATATTTGTCTGTTCTCATGTAAAATAGTTTTTAGAACTTCAACCTCACAAACACACATCCGTCACACCTCTCTAAACGTGATCAAAGTTCAGCGATGGGGTCTTTGATTCCAAGAGGGCAGCGGGTCCCGACGGTCGCCCAGCAGCAGTCGCCTCCGGAGTTATTATGCTCAGTGTTTGCTCAGCCTTGCTGACATATGTTTCACAACTTTAGATGGTTCTGTTTTAATCTGCCAGACGCGCTAAGATGTGGACACAGTCACTGCTTGGATTTATTAATCCAGCTGGTGTTTTTTGATGAGTCCCCCCCCCCCCCCACCCCTCACTGTCTTCCCTTCCCCTCCCCTGCTCTTCTGTCATGACTTTAACCTGTTTGCCTCCTGCTGATGTTTCTTAATCATGGGGGCAGGCGGAGGAAATCAAACCCATGTCCTAAGACTTATCTTCTCAACACCAGAGTGTAGATTACATTCATTACAAAAAAAGGGACCATGATCAGATCATCCAAAGCACATTTTCAGCTTCAATATATGTTTGCTTTTTTGCCTGGATGTTAGCACTTTGCCCCACTTCTCCCAGCAGCCACGCAGACATGAGCCGACGTGACTGTCCTGTGGACCTGTGAAGCTGTCAGTCCGCAGCAGGACAAACAACAACACAGACAGATACAGTGCAGATTATAGAAGAGACAGACAGAAGACCTCTTCAGCCAAACAAGATGGACATGGGAGGGAGCGATTTCCATGAGAAGCAGAGGGGGGAGTGGCCGTGTCATGGCAGGGGTAGGCCAATGGAGCGGAGAGGCCCTCATGCCCCCGCTGATCACAACAGGGGATTAATTATGTCAGCATAATAAGTACAAATGGTGATCTGAACGTGGAATTAGCCCCCTGAGCAGAGGCTGGTGCGGCGCGCAATGGAGAGGAAGAGTGGGTGGTAATGGTGGTGGTGGTGGTGGTGGGGGGAGGGTGGTTGTCCCAATTTGTCCCAGTCTGTCTGTCTGCACAGGGACAGGGGTGGAAGCTCAGAAGGGGAAGCGCGCAGTCTGGCGGGCTGGGCCGCGGCGGCCGCCTGCGTGGGGTGCAGGGAGGCCTGGTCTGTCATTTCTGTTATGATTTGCATGGATGTCAGTCTCAGTAGCGGTGGGACAAGACCGGAGCTTAGCTGGAGGCACTCTGCTGTTCGAAGGCCCATTCATACAGCATCTCAACGCGTGGTGTCCGGTTTGAAAGCCTTGGACTAAGAGTCGAGCTCTTTGCACGCGTCTCAGGAACTGTTTAACTTCACACTTGGCATATGTGTGTAATCAGAGGTTCAGAGAAGTGGAGTCGAAGCAATTTAGACCTTTGATGCATTCAAATTAATAAAGATTAAATTCAAACTCGAACTCTTTGTCCTCGTCCCCCATCTGGGTCAGATCAGGAGTCAAAGTCACCATCAGGCCATTTTAATAAAGTTATTTTGTACTGAGACACAGACACTTCTGAAATAGGGTACTAGCCAAGTAAATCATTCATAATTTTATATGAACCAGACGTGAACAGTCATAAAACAAATTAAATTAAATTGTTTTTAATATATGTTGACTGTTTATTCTTCACTGCAGATAAACCTGATGAAACAGTTTCTGCCAAACACGCAGGTTCAAGACAGGCACTCCATTAGTTATACTAATAACGGCTAAATTCACCATGTCCTTTGACTTTATGTTCAGTAAACTCCTCCTGAATAAACAACACAGCAAGTGTTTCATGTATGGTTGCGGGTGATGAGTCCAGGCTTTGCTTCTCGCTGTGATTCAGATCCAGGTCATGCTGCTCCCGGACCGAGCCCAGAGGCAACATGACCGGCGGTGTACAGTGTTCATCCTCAGCCTCCCATGTTGTAATAGCTGTTGTCCCTGCTGGCTCTTTGCCTTCAGCACTTCCCTTTACAACACTCCCCGTCAATGCCACACATTCTCGGTGCAAAAAATGCAAACAAACAGTGGAGCCGGGCGTGCTGTGTCGGACTGCGAGGCCTGGTAGGAATACAACAGAGGAGAGCCAGATACAGTATTGTTTCAGATCCTGTTACAAAGACTGGCACTGCACAACAGATAAGCTGCAGACATATGTGTTAAATATGTTTATATTCGTGTTATGCATTCCTATCAACAACAATACTACCACCATATTGTTGTTGGTTTGATCAACCACCCTGTAAAGCTACTATAGCCACAAAAATACATGAAAGAGCAGCTCATGAAAGAAAGTGTCCTTCAAAACAACAACAACAACAATTTGCAGCCATTCCCTTCAGCAACATGAGGTGATTATCTTTCTATATGAGATGTTTCATTGTGAGAGCAGTGGATCCAGGCTGTCTTCAGGATGGGGTTAACACTCCATCTCCAATAGATCAGTGGAAGGAGCCTCCTGCAGCTGAGGAGGAAATATTGACAGACTTGACGCGACCCGTTCTTCTGTTGCACCTCTGACAAAGCAGGTGCTCAATTAGTGTTTGCTGTATTATTAAACACTGTTGCTGTTACCGTGGTAACCACAGGCGTTAGGATCTTAAGGATTACACCTTTAAGGATTTTGCCTCTGCAGTTTAAAGGCTCACAGCGCGCTGCCACATGCGAGAGTCTCTCGAAAAGTGTTGAAGATGTGAATTATTTATTATTTTAAACCCTTTCACATCCTTACGCAATTTTCTATCTCTAATTTCCAACTTACATAAAACAAAATGAAGAGGAGTATTCCTTGCTCGGTGCAGGGTTTATGCGGGGCTCACTTCCTGCATACACATGAGATCGGGCTGTGTTTACAGGAGGAGCGGACCCCAGAGCCAATTTGCTTTGAGTAAGTCTATGAAGCTTATGGTGGCTGGGTCGAGATAATGATTCCTCCTCCGTGGCAGTGAGGCAGCCGCTGGGGGAGGTCATATGCAGACTCAGGCCCCATAAATCCCAGCTCTATGATGAGCACTCTGCGTATGACTTATGGAGCACAGAGGAAGCCAGTTAAGACAGCCACTCGTAAACATGTGGCACGGCCGCCCTGATGGCGCTGTCAATTTTCATATTTCATCAGTTATTGGGGCGGGAGTGCTGAGTTATATCTGGGCCAGGCTCTCGTTAAGGAGGGCTCTCGGGCTGCTGCTGTCGACTCGTTCTCCTGACAAGCAGCAGAGGAATGAATTCACCTGATTATTTTTGCAAAACTCAAGTAGGAGCTTGTAAAATATCTTTAGACAATAAACAAGCATTATGATCTACCCGCTAATTCCACAAATGTGGAACACATATCTCACAACCCATTCATCCAATCAACTTTACACGTGTATAGCTCGCGGCCATGGGAAGTGCCGTACTAAGTTTGATGCGTTTCGGACAAACAGGCGAGTTTTGAAAGCCACCACTGGTTTTTTGTTTTGTTTTTTTTTGGTTTATTACACTCTTTAGTATTGTATTTTTTTTTCCTCTCCAAATACTAACACGGTTTCATTTACTTTAACGCTCTAATCACAATGGGAGTGCTTTCGAGAAAAATACATCGATAAGTCTGTGTTTTTTTATCCTCATCTTTTGATCAGCAACAACACTAAACTCTGATAATGTTTTCACAAAACTGGGGACATTGAGGTTTCAAGTGGAGTTGAAGTGCGCTGGTCAGTTTTGGGAGGAAGACATCATTATAATTCTGATGGGAATATTAACTGAAGATGCTGAAATATGTACTTCAGTTTCACAAACATACAGGATATTGACAGTGTAAACAACTCAACGTGCTGTTTTTGTGCAAACAGCCATTTGAGGGGATACAAGCAGCACAGTGAGAGAATGAGGATCGAAGTGTTGCTTCTTTCCAGCTTATTTAATTTGGTTCCATCATTAATCATATGAGTGATGTATAACCTGATATAATATCCCTTCGAGGCGACAGTGTACAGCTTCACCACCACCTGCCTGAAGATGGCACAGAAGGTGACCAGTGAATGGGAAAACCAAAACAATGGTGATGGAAAACGTGTTCATTTGCTGGTTCAATGGCAACAAAGAGCCCTGTCTTTGTCAGCACTGAAGTTCATTCATATTTACCTTTAAGGGGAGAAGTGGACCCAAACACTTCAATAAACAGAGCGTGCTGTACCAGTAAAATACTGAAAAACAAGTAACGTTGTTTTTGGATCAATCATCAGTAAGACGATAAAAGATACATCTCTTTTTCCTGAAATAGGAAAAGAGATCAAACACAGCAGGGATTTTCTCACATCAACTTCTTCCTGAGTTCTACAGACTTTATAGAAGCAGGTTACGTAGAAGAAAGTCAGATATTTGCGTTCTCATGTGCACGTCTGCATGAGTGCAGAGTTCAGTTCATATCTGAAAGCAGCTTATGTCACTGGGGAAAGAATTACTCCTCTGTACACTCAACCTGCCCTCTATGTCACGCTAATACACAAGCATCACAAGTTTTCAACCCTGTCTACTGCCATCACAATTATTGCTGCCTCGTTATTTGAACGCTCTAATGACTCATTCATTTTACCATGCACTGCACCTTTTAGCAGCTGGTGCCTTCAGATTTCTCTGGTAATTTAATCAGGCTTTTCAACCTCATCTCCTGACCTGCACCACAAGTTGTTTTGCAGGAAACTTAATTGAAACCAGTTCGTCTTTTCTGCTGAGGTCACAAAGAAATGTTTTCAATGTCTTTCTCGAAACTTAACTTAAAAGCTCTTGTATCGCTGAAACTCAAATTTCCAGTAGCCACCCCACCCCCTATATGTCACTATATCATGAAGATGCCTCCAGAACAGACTTGCACACAGGTGTGTTTTATCCTGCAGACAAACGCAAACACTGATTTAGTCCTAATCATTTTTCAGTGTTGTTTCATTTTACGATGAATAATTTGATCGATTAAACATAGATACATATATTACATTACATTATTACATTACATTATATATTCCATTTCACGCAAACCTGCTGTAAATGCTGCGGGCCTGAATGGACCTCACTTTGCAGCCCTGTTGCATTTTTAATGAGTTGCATAATAAACTTCATTTGTGCGACACTTTATTATAACTTCCAATGTACCACTTCAGGTTCCTCATTAATATCAGCGCAGTGCTCTGCTAAAAGCCCCTGCCTGGCTCGCCATGAATTATGATGCATGCTGACTCACGCCCTTCCCCCCAGGTGAGTAAGACTCCATGTCACTTACTGGAACACACTCTCTGGAAACACAATGGAGGCCTCACACAAAAACACACACACACACATACCCATGCCCATTTAAATCACACAGGCCCTCAGTAATGACTCAAAGAGTGTTTTTCCTCTCCACCTCCATATCGCCGCCTCTTGAAACCCAAAATAACCTCCAGTGTGCATGGGACCAGGTGCTCCTGAAACACAGTGAAAAGGATTAGAATAACACATGAACATTCATAGCCGGGTTTGTCATCGCCTTGATCAATGAGGTGGCTTTTGTGTACACAGACATGAGAGATGATGTCAGCTTTGCTACTTCTTCTCTCTTTGCACGCTGCAAAAAATATCAGTCATTGCAGCTCGATGTAATTACATCAGTCAAAAGAGTTTTAAACACAAACAGTTTCAGGAAGTTGAGCTGCACACTGAAAACATTTCCCATTTACTAAGTAAATCGTATATTAGTGTTCCACTTCATTCCTGGTGAATATTTATATAAATGTATCATGGAAATTAAGTAAAAATTTTTGCAGGCTCTCAAAGACAAAAGGAAGGGATTAAAATGCCTGGTGGCGATCCGCTAACAAAAGCACACATTGTGCTGCGGAGAGAACAACATACAGTAAGGCCATTTCCTCTTATTGACGCTCTTGGCAAGTCTAATATTTACAGAAATGTTATGGCTTGACAACCCTCAATTAAACTTGTCATAACAGAGCCCATCCAAAAGAGAGACAGGAAGGAGGAGACGCTGGAATGATGTCAGCCTCTCGGAGGGGAGAGGACAGAGGGCACGGAGGCATGTAAACAGCTGCACTCAGGTTGTCTGCGGTTTAGTGGGATCTCAGAGCGTGCCGCGTGTTTGTCATGTTATCAGAATCACAGTGTTACCGAGCTCAGTGGGTACACAAAGAATCTGACCTAGTTAATTACTGCCTCCATTGTCAAAAAGACGATTACACAACAACTGGATTGACACACTGAAACATGCCCGCACTTAAAGGAGAGACACACTCTGCCATCACAGTCTAAACAAACACATGGCACACTCCTAGCCTGGTAGCATCAGGAGTCCTCAGTGCTTCGTCAACTCTGCTCAGGGAGAGGTAATATTTATGATACATGCATTTAAAATGTACACATATGAACACAAAATACTTTTTTGGAATCTAATAGGTTTGATGACAATGAACTCATGTTTGTATCGAAACAATTCAATGTATTGTAGTTCAAAAACACCATGACATACTTTCTGTGAGACGTCTATAGGATCACAACAATGGAAAATGGAAGCCTGCAGCCTCTGTTGTCTTTGCTAACAGCTGCTGTCTATTTAAATGTGAATGATAAAAGGTCTTACATTCGTAGAATAAGAGCTATTATCTGACACACGATTGCTAAGTGCACTTGAGCAGCATGTTAGTATGAAGAGTGATTAAAACTGATACGACGCCAAGACGCTTGGATTTAGTTGAAGAACTTGGTAGAATGTGTGCAGCATAAACAAGTGGCTATGTGGCTTTATTATGTGTCATCACGGGTTACAAAAATCTGAGTGAATGGATGAGAAATTCAATCTCTTATGAAATCACATTTTTCTTTAACTATCAATCTGTCCCCTTCACCGCTTTGAAGTTGATCCACTTTTGAAACAAAGCAGAGTTCATTGGAGCAGAACGTGGGGGAGAGAGGGAAATCTCTTGCAATACATGTCTGAATTATTACAGGGATCTAAGTATGTAACCTTAGCCAAAGATGTGGAGTGCTTTTGGAGTCAGTGTAAATGGATCTTGTCAGAGGTGAAGGGAAAACAAGTCTGACCCCGTGCACTGTGCACTGGGGAAGTCAGTCTGGACCAATGGGACGGCCCATGCTGATGTTGTAAATTACAAGGTGGGTATGGTTGGAGGAGTCGACCATATTGTGTCTGTGTGTGCGTGTGACTTCATCTCGTCCCTGACTACTGGCTCGCAGGAGCTGCTCTGACCTCCACGCCGCCCCGCCCCCCCCCCCACACTCAGGCAAACAGAGCAAGGTCCAACTCTCTGATTCACAAATATGATTCAACGTGGAGATGACGGGGCCCCTTAAATGCCATTTACCGGGCCCTGGCATGGTGATAATTGAAAATGTCAGTAAAAGTGCTTAGGAGAAATTCCAGCAGGATTATCGCCCCAGTAACATCGACAGACAGAGGGCTTGTCTCTGGAGAGCACAAAAGAACTTGTCTCCATATCATAAAACCTGCACTGTTCCCCGGCTTTTTTTAAATGGAACTGCTGCTATGCCAGTCCTGCAGGGAGGGGAATTAAAGTAACATCTTGTTTTTTTTTTTGTTTTTTTTTTTTGATGGGAGTTGGTGATGGTGTGTGTATGTGAGTTGGACGTTGGTGGGAGGGGGGGAATAGTTAGGGCAGTTCCCCTCCCCTCTCTTTTTCAAAAGCCAGTGTTGTCGGTGCATCATATAAAAGAAGATATACAAGCAATTCACATGCAAATGCTGAGGGTGATTTAGAAAAGAGGGGGAGAAAGGGGAAATGTGCTATTGAAAGCCAGAGGAGGGATGGGGGGGGGGGGGGGGGAGAGGGAGGGGGGGGGGGGGGGGGGGGGGGAGAGACATTAAGCGTTGGCGAGGGAGGTGTGAGGTGGCGGCGCTGTGAAACAGAGAGACATTTGTGTAATCTGGCTTTATGTATCACCACTTCTGAATAATAACATGAAAAAAGGGACTTACCTCATCTGCCTGGTTGAGCCAAGGCATAAATAAAAGGGCAGAACAATGGAATTACTATCAGCCCAGCCTTTGCGCCGAAGCTACATCACCGGTATTCTTTGGAGCCACTGGCAAGAAGATTAATGTTTTGTTAAATATCAGTGTGGGAGCATGTGAAGGGGGGGGGGAGTAGGGGGGAGGGGGGGGGGGGGGGGGGGGGGGGGGGGGGGGGGGGTTCTTCTTACTGGGTCCTCTAAACTTAGTCAGCCCTGGCTCTCTTTGTAATTATGGTGTGTTGCTAAGGATGTGTCCCACACTCTCCCTTCCCAAGTGCTGGCCGAGCGTTGTTATGGTATCAGATGCATGTGTTTGTCGAGAGGATTATGGGTAATGTTCCGTGGCATCTGATTGGACATGTGCAGCTTGCTGCACTCTGTTTTCATGATGCATTCCTCGGCTCGCTGCCCTCGTGGCAAAGTGTTCAGAGTGAGACTGGCTGCTCGCTCGCTCGAATGTCTCTTCTCATCATTAGCCTCATGATTTCAAATATGTCTGCAGGGATCCTGTTGGGGAAACTGATGAATAAGGGGCTGTAACATCCTTTTCCTGTATGGGGGAGTGGGCCTAATGTTCGGTTCTGTTTAAAACTGCAACATCTTCCCAGGGTCATTATTAAATACTGCATCAGAAGTTATTGTTACTAGGTTTATTTTTGATCCCCACATTAATTCATACAAATACTTCAATACCTCCCGACAAAGTACTAAATTGGTCCTGCTGTTTCAGTCGTTAGTAAAAAGTGTTAAACATAATCTAATAAAATTGCTGTACTCTGATTTAAACCTTGTTATATCTAGAGTTGTTGTTGAAGTTACATTACTTGAAGAATATGCGACAGGGTGAATTTGACTGATTCAAATTCATGTGTGATACTTATCTTCATCTATTTATTATATTGTACAAGGAAGTGATGGAGGAAATGACTTTTGAGACAGGAAACAGAATTGTTGCTTATGGCAGTATGTTTCATAGTATTTCACTTTCATATTTCTTTTTCTTACAATTACAAAATGTGAAGCCGTCACCTACTGAGGAGCATCGCAGTGCTTTGGTTCCTTGTCCAGTAGCATCGTCTCAACAGTGTTTGAACGGCCATGTTTCCACTCATTTGCGCTAATCTGTTTGTTAAATACCATAAGAATACAGATTTTACAATGACCCCAAGTCAACAGTTAACAAGAGAGACTGTTTGCATTAATAGGCTGAGGTAACATTGACATGTCCCGGCCATCATGCAGAGGTATTTCCTGATTAATCTGTGGTTTTAATTATTTTTTTCCACCCAAGTTGCCATCAGCACATGCCAGAGAACCCACTTTGTTGTTGTGACGCAAATGTGAGTAACACTTAGTCATGTAATTACTTTCTCCTCTTGTTAAACATAAACAATATACATATTAAAGCACCCAAGCACAAATTCACACACACACACTCACACACACACACACACACAGTTAAAGCGACAGTTCTTCCTTTCCGAGAAAGAGGCCTCTGTAATTTTAATTTAATAGCATTTGTGTGTGTGTGTGTGTGTGTGTGTGTGTGTGTGTGTGTGAGAGACTGAACCAGACATCCCACCCCTGTGTTAGTAACGGCACTAACGGGGGGGGGTAGTGCCCCCACAATATTACACCGCCTCATAAATCTATGGCCCCTGTAACGTTTATGTCGCTGGCCTGTGATCTAAGGTGATAGGCATGTCCGGACATGACTGCCCTCCCTCCTGTGTCTCGGCTCTTTTCTCTGTGGCGTGTATGAAAGAAACAAGAGGTCAGGGGTGAATCTGGTCGCATGACAACAGGCTGACAGACCCAGTTGCTAAGGGGATAGGTGACAGGGTGGCACGGACGCCGGGTGACAAGGTGATGGCATGAGGTGACAGAAAAGTTACCAGGTGAGCACGGGGGTGAGTGACGGCATCTGACCGACTCACCTGAACCCCGCTTTCTCTCTCTTCTTCTTTGTCTGTCTTTCTTACTGTCATCCTCTCGCCATCTGTCCACCTCTCACGTCTCCGTCTCACCAGCGATCCCACTCTGTCACACCTTTGAACTCTCTCCCTGCCTTTGACAGGACAACAGTGTGTGTGGGCTCTTTTTTTTTTTTTTTTTTTCGTTAAAGACGCTTTATTTGTGTGTGAGTGCACGCTTTAGTGCATGAGCTTGTGTGCAAACATGAAAGAGCTTGTGTACTTACACGTGTCATGTGCTCAGTCCTATGTATTTGTAGCTGGTTTTCTCCACTTAGACCCCCCCCGCCATCTTCTCCATGAAGTCTTTAAGGCTTCTTTGAGCCTGGTTCTATATGTATGTGTGAACTCGTGTGTCACACAGCGATTAACATCCTTCCTGTTTGCTCTCTTAGCTCTGAGTCACAGCCGTGACGTACTGAAGCAGCCGCGCAGGGAGGCAAACACACTCCTGTGGCAGTTCAGGAGAACCGGGGGAGGATATGAAAGGTACTCCCCTCATTTCATACACCAGCAACCTCACACACTGACTCAGCAAGCAACCATGGTGCGTGCGTGTGTGTGTGCGCGTTTCTATGAGTGTTGGTGTGTCCGTGTTCGCGGAGAGCGAGATCGGCCCACATAGTAAGCCTTCTAAGAATAACTTTGCATGGATACACACAGTGTTTGAGATCAGCGGTCATATTTGCACAATGTGCCGGGAGCAGCGTGTTCTCAGAGCAGCGGGGAGACATTATTCAGGCCGGGACGGGGGAGCATTTGACCTGCGTGTCCCGTCACACACCCGGTGTCTTGTTCAGCGGAGCTCCTCCTTGCTGGGGAGGTGAGGGGAGACACAAAAGCAGCACTCATTGACCGGGTTAATAAGTATTCTGTCTTGTTCCCAGTCAGATGCTCTTTACCTTCTAATACACTGTCTGTGTTGCTGTCTTCAAAGCGGCACAGTGACCTCATGTCTGCCCCACACAGCTTTTGTAAACTAATGAATGACAGGGGCCAGAGATTCTGCTGCCTCCTCCACACAGGGCAGAGCTGTGTGTGTGTGTGTGTGAGGGTCTGCATGTATATACATTTATTTCACACTCTCCATGCTGGTGTTGACGGTTACAGGAGCTGTTGTAGCAGAAACCAATCAGCTTCTCTGGATCCATCAGTGTGAATCAGCATCAATGCTTTGAAACAAAGAATAAAGGACTTGATTGGATTAATGTACCTGTTTGTTTTGGATAATTAGAGACAGAGGATGGTAGAAAATAATGTCCAAATATAATCAGTTGAGACCTGCACTGTGAGGTACATGATTACTTTATTATTGCTTTTGTAATATGCCTGTCCCGCTCCACTGCCTCTCTCAGCCTTTGATCCGAAGGAGGATCAAGAAGAAGCCAATCTTGCCACGGATGAACTCATTATCCAGATGTTCACTCCCCACTTCTTCGCTCTCCATTCACCACTGCATTTATTCCAAATGTAAACCTTGTTTCCTGAGGTCCTTAATGTGCGGTTTACTGTTGTTTGGGTGATCGGGCTAAACTAACTCAAGAGTAATGGAGCTTTAAAGCCAACTTTAAAAAAGCAACATGGAAACAATCTCACTGTTGCCAGTGTCTTATAAAATAACACTGTAGTTCCATCTTACAATAATTATAACATGATGAAAACACATTAGAGCTGTATAGGATAATACAAATGCATACATATTATAAAAGAAATAAATAATCATCCAACATACTTATATACAATATGTCTTTATAAAACCACTCAGAGCAAAGCAGAACTGAATAAAACACAATTTGAATCCACCTCAGAACCAATTAGAAATGAGTCATTAAATTTCTCTCTGTGGAATATATTTAAACAATGTGCTGGAAACTTTAATTTCTTCAGGTAAGTAATTCCAGAGCCTTGGGGCCCTGAGGGTAAATAGCCTGAGTTACCAGCATTGACTTAGGAGCTACTAGTCAGGGTTGGTTGGAAGATCTGTCATTACAGATACGATCTGGGAGACAGCAGGTCTTTGATATATCTGGTGGCCACATGGTACAGAGCTTAAAAAGTTATTAAAATCGATCCTAAATTTAAGTGCCACTGAAAATAGGCCGGTGCTGCACTGTTAACTAATTATTTGTGATTATATTTCATGATCCTGCTCTATGAAAAGACAAAGTCAGTGTTGAACGTGAACAGGTTGATGTGTATCTTTAGTATCTGCTCTCTTTGAAGATGCTGTGGTTAGCCAGAAGTAGACCACTTGGCTGCAGTAGCAAATCCAGGGATTCACGTCTGTGTTTACTTTGGGTCTCACTTAGAGCTGAACACAGATTACAGGACATCTTTTCATGTCACATATTCACCTTGGGCTCAAACTTTGTCTTGACATAACACTGAAACCACACATTACAGAGTTTTTTACAGGAATCTACTGTTTAAAAGAAGAGGGGGGGGGGTGTAGCCTGTGGCCATTTTCTCCTGCTCTGTGGTTGAAAGGTGCTCCTTCCTGGCAGTATCTGACCTGACAACCATCAGGTGTCCTGGCTTGCCCAGCTGGTTCTCTCCTCGGAGCCAGAGGAGAGCACTAATGCATGAGGGACATAAGCCCTGTTAGGGGAGGGAGAGAGCAGCCGCTGCCATGTCCTGCCGCTGCAGCGTGTTGTTTGTTTACAGGAACGTGCCACTTGGCTGTGTGTATGTTCGTGTGTGTGTGTGTGTGTGTGTTGCTAAGAGCCATGGGTCTGGATGGAGCGATAGGGCCTCCTTCATCCCTAATGACTATTGAGTGTGTCTCACAAGATGACAGCCTGCTGAGAGCACCTGGCGTTGCCCCGCACCCGTTCTACTTCACGTTGTAGGAGGCCAGAAAGAACAGTTTTATGTATCTGCAAGCTCCCACTGCATATCCATGAATCAAGAGGTCATGTGATCCGCCCAGTAATTGTCATGTTTAAGTCTCTTCTAAAGGAGGGATGGAAAATTCCAAGCCCTGGAGGTCATGCACTCAGGCCACCAGACCTTTTTGTCTGCTCATGCAAGACTGAAAAAGGTAACAGTATATGTTTGTATAATTTTATAGCTTTTATGCCAGGCACGAGAAAGAAAAACAACGTGTGTGTCAGAGACAGTCAGTGATTTATGTCATGTTTGTACAAGTATGAACAATCCATCTCTACACGGGATCCTAATTCACTTAAACAATATCACTATTATTCCTCACAGAGGAATGTGTCTCAATCTGAAATGTAGTGTGGGTATTCAGCACTTGAAAGTATAATGCAGGTATTTCACAATACAATATGTAATATACTTCATATATATGATGACAGATGTTTTTAATATTTAGTCGGAGTATAGTAGCCACTGTGAGGAAAGTCAAGAGTGTGTAAAATGTCATTTGTATTTGTTTAATTTCATACAGCCCCCCCCCCCCCCCCCCCCCCCCCCCAACACACACACACACACACACACACACACACACACACACACTGAGGTTTGTTCCAGGCTTATTCCAGTAATCATACTTGTCAGAGCCCCTCCACTCTACCAAAGTAGGGGTGAGACACCTCACAATTACTTATCTGCATTTTGTTGAGACGTTTATAATTCCCACAACCTAATACAGGAGCATCGACTCAAATTACAGGCTTTGAGTTACACGGTGAGAACTTATTTATTGTGGCACCTTCTCTTTCTTTGCTGGTGTCAGTCGACTACAAAACCTAATTAGTACTTTCAGCTCAGCACCCATTAGCGGAAACCCGATCCTTGGCTCGGTTGAGAAAAATAATTATGACATTCCTCTTATAAATCATTGGTTGTGTCCTGTGCCCCTTCAATGGAAATATGATTTCCCACTACAAATTGTCCGACCTGTTTTATGTTCCCCAACATATAATTAAAGCCCTGGCGTGTGAGAGGAAGTCATTTTGTTCAAAGGCTTTTGGCAACAGCGGCACTATGTCTTTTCTGCTTGTTTAGAGAGCAGCTACTGGCAAACCTGGACATGTGAGCTGTGCAGTGGATTAGGAACAACGGCAGCAACATGTGTGAATAACCTGCGTTTGTCAGTCAGCCAAGAGACATGGGAAGTGAAATACATCACTGAGTGGCAGAGGTGAGCCGCGGGTCACCAGGTACATGGCAGGGGCCACTGGCAGCCGCTTTCTGACTGGGAGAAAATGTGTCTGCACAGGAGAGCTGCTGGGGTTATTCTCAAGGGAGGTTGGCTTCAGACCACAAGTAGCCATGCATGACAAGCTGAACAGAGCCCAGAAATGTCTCTGAAGCCCCTCCCACAAGATAGATTGACCTGATGGGCACTTCAGGTGTTGCATACGGTCAAGCTGCTCCCACAACAGCTCAATGGGGTTGAGATCTGGTGACTGCGATTCATCTGTCTATAACACCATTTTCCAATCTTCCTCTGTCCAATGTCTGTGTTCTTTTGCCCATATTAATCTTTTCCATTTAGTGGCCAGTGTCAGATATGGCTTTTTCTTTGCTGCTCTGCCTAGAGGGGCCGGCATCCCGCAGTCGCCTCTTCACTGCAGATGTTGACACTGGTTTAGGTTGAGGACCTGTGAGGCACCTGCTTCTCAATCGAGAGACTAATGAACTTGTCTTCTAGCTCAGTTGTGCACCAGGGCCTCCCACGCGTTTAGGAGGGCAAGAGAACAGTCCATTCCAAACAGGCTGGCATAGAAGTAGCTTTGAAAGATTTTATTGAAAAGAGATTGACAAAAAAAACAGAGTTGCAGCATTAATAACAAAAGTGAACAAATAAATCATGCTGGCCTGTTTTTTATTTTTTATTAGATTTATTCAAATGAAACCACCATTCCTCTCTGTTATCGCCATTGCCCCAGAAGGTTTCTGGATTTTCTACAGACATTCCCTGTAATTACATATTTGTAACTAACCATAAAAAGGGGAAATACAGAGGAGAATGTAATTCACTGTCAGCCTATCCTAATTCAAACAATACACACAACTTGGTTTTACCTGAAGTATCGTGTAAAAGTCTAGATTTTTTTAACTGCGAGATGGTGGTTATTGCAATATCTCCAGTTGCATGATCCTCAGCTAAGTCTCAGTATGGCCTCTACCCCCAGTCTAATACTGGCGCGTTAGGGTTGGGACTTGAGAATACTCGGGTTTAACCCAGCTTATTGTTGTAGTGGATGGGCTAATCACCTTCATACTTGTAATCCTCCTGAAGCAGGAACATTAAGTTATTGTGTCCTGTTTATCTGTTCTTCCAGGCAGGGAAAGGTTACACCATTACAATGCCCTGCATCTGTGTGTGTGTGTGTGTGTCTACAGATATCTTTGTGAGGGCCATTTACGGCTGAGTGAGGACATCTCTGACCCCTGTTTTAAAGAGCTGTTTCATGTCAAGACTTGGTTTTAGTATTTGAACTAGGTTCAGGTTATGGAACTAGGTTTAGGTTAAGACTTCAAAATTCAGTTTAGATGTTTAATGTTAGATCAATAAATGGATTTTATTGTCTGGCAAATCAAATCATTGACAGTCGGGTGAGGGGTTGGGGAATGCTTTGTTCTAACAGGTGTCCTCATTCTGATTGATGTACAACTTGTGTGTGTGTGTGTGTGTATACTCTGTGGGAGGAAGCAACAGCCTGTACCAACGTCAGCCAAATACATGGCTGTCTGAGTGCCTTCCAGAGGTCATAGGGCAAATCTTGTGGTAATCTGCTAATCCAATTGGCCTGCCGTATTCACATGATCCACCAGGCTGCAGGACAGACATCTTCTGTTCGGATACACATGCACACATGTTTCTGGGCAAACACACGCACACACACGCCCGACATCCGCCGCCTTCTCCCGCAACTTGACTGTATGACACCGGCCTGTTTGATTCCACTTAGGCTTGAAGCAGATTAGTGAAGGTGACTCCTCGAGGGGAATTCCGCTGCATAATTGGCAGAATTCATAAACCAATTAAAAGCACATTCTAAAGAGCAGTATTCTACAGCTATTATTAACTCCCTGTGATGGGATAAGCAGGGCCCTGCTGATGCATGCGTGCACACTTGCCATCATACAAGTAACCGTGTGCCTCTCTGTGATATTTAAAGCTAATGTGATCCAGTTCCTGTGCAGGAAAACTGACCCTGTTAAATCCTCAGGCTCACACATGTAGACAGATCCATGATAACCTGCATGTTAGACCATGGCAGAAGGTGACCTGCTTTTCAAGAATCCACCACATCACAGCAAGGAGATATTTTGCTTTTCCAAAAAAAAAAAAAAAACATACACTTCTACCCTGCTCAGGGAAACTTTATCAGTACTCTTAGTTGCAGGTAATCATTACTGCACAGTCTTTCTAATCCTCAGCCTGCGCTGCCACCCTGTCTGTGCTAACTAACCTGCCACATATGAAAGGAAAGCCCTGGCTACATGTGGTTCCCATGCAAACATGAGATAACAACCACATCATGGCTGGCAGGCTGCTCTGTGAGTGTGTTGTGCTCTGCAGCACCAAAGCTGGGGCTTAGGAGGGGACTGGATCCCATTTCCCAGGCTGGAGCAGGACCCGAGGGCAGAGTGTGGAAACTGAACTAATTGCAGGATATTGGTCCTCGGATGATTAGAGGAGGACATGGAATGCCTGGTCTGTGATGCAAGCAGACCAAGGTGAGACTAATGATGGATGCATTTTTGAATGTCTTCTGATAAGTCTATATCCTACAGTAGAGGCTTGCACCTCCTGTGGGCCTCCTATCGCTATTCAGAGGACGGTTGTGGTGCCGGGGGTTCTCATAACATGTATATTCCAACTAGAACACTTCAATATAAGTGATTAAATTTCTAGCTGCAATGAGGCTCAGCGCTGACCTTTTTAATAGAGGCAGTTTATTTAGAAATCTGCATCCACTATTATTTACTTGAAAGTCCCCATGATTCATGTTGACAATGAAAGAGAGATTCTTTTTTCTTGTATTTACTGAATTGCCACAAACTCGTATGGGCGACATATGTGCCGGAAGCTAACCGCCCCTCTTTAAAAAGACATTATCCACACCAGCTAACATGTTGATTTTGTTTGATAAGTCCATAAGCCATTTTGTGTGTCTCATATTTGAAACTGAGTAACTTTATGTATCAGTGTTTTCTCATTTAGTCCTTGTCTGAAACTTGTTCAGTGGACAGTTTAACAGTGGAGCACTCTGTGTAGAACGGCAGCAGTTTTGTATTATTCAAATAATAACACAGTAAACATCTTGGCTTTCGTCGCAGACGTCTCAAAGGGCATGCAACAAGTGGTTATTATTTTCCTTTTGTACGGTACAGCTGGCCCACCTCGTCAGCTATGCTTTCGTGAATTGTTTGTGTCCAGAAATGTTGGCCTCACTGTGCAGGAGGCCGTTTGGAACCAGTGAAGTGTTGCGGTGGCTCTGTGCAGACACCAACCCTTTGATTCTGTGTCTGCGTTTAGTAGCCCCCCTTTGTTTGCAGTGTTTGTTTGATGTTACTTTAGCAGAAAGAGACAGACACCATTGAGTAGTGGGAGTGCTGTTCTGCTGCGTGCCATTCACGCCTGCTGTAGAGCGCACAGAGTCAAACACAACAAGGGTAGGCCATTGTTTACCAGTGGAACTAATCGCCCTGATGGCACCTCCATAAATCCCCCTCCCTGTCGACAGTGATTGGAGTGTACCTATGTGTGACCATGGACAATACAAATGTGCCAAAGGCAAATAGAATGGGGGTGCATTGAGGCAATATTTAGCTTGGCCAGATGGCCGCTTGCATGGAGCAGGCTTCTTGGCCCTCCACATCTGCTCCTTGCGATGTGCCAGCCACTGGGCGAGTGTCTGAGCTTTACTTAGTGTCCCTTTGCACTCAGGTTTGTCGCGCCGCAAAGGGATTTCTCCCCACTTTCACCTGGCGGCCGCGCTCCCTTCCCTCCTCAGTCTCCTGTTTTTATTGTCTCTGTGACAGAACCCAAATATTCCGAGGGACACAGCAGTGCTGGTCGCATCTTCTTCTCTGCCGATTTCTTTATTCCTTCCTCCTGGGAGATGATCAGATTCAGACTTGTGGTGTGGTCCCGTTGCGTCACCCCCTCTGCACACAGAAGCTTGCTTTTGCAGCTGTTTAATATAAATTCCCTTCAAATATCTTTGTCCAGATGGTTTATTTTTACAAACAATACACAGAGCGGCATTCCTACTGAGCCCCCGCCCCGTTACTGTCTAACTAGGCAGCTTCACTTCAGAGAAGCAGAAAGACAGGCGCTGTCACGTTGAGTGTGCACAGATGGTCCAGTGACACTGCTGTCATACAAACAGGCCTCAATAAAAAAGATATATACACATGTATCAGTATGGATACATATGCCGTTCATTTTCAAAGGAGGAGACGTGTGGATCCTTCATGCACTGGGAGACAGATGTGCAGGGAAGAGGAAAAAAAGCACATTTATGGATTTTGGATTTGAATGTGTTTATTTTAATGGGGTACATATACACATTTGTCATAGATCACTAGGTTTCTAAATGATTTCCAGATGACAAACCAGTGTTGTGTTCATGTCACTGATATCCAGTGGTTAGGTGTGTCCGCCCTCGCTGCAGACAAACGCACCACATAAGCATGAGCCTACAGTGATTTATAAGCTTCATTTCTGGACACTAAACGTTGTGTAAGCGCCAGCGTGCCACCTGTTGAATACCAGCGAGACCCTGAATTCACTTCCAAATGTACAAGATGCTTTTGGACTGTGTCTGACAATTAAAGGTGTTTGGTAAATTACAAGATAAGCAATTTGTGTTTGGATTAATGAAGTTAATTCATTCCTTTGATTAACAGGTACCTGCAATGATTAAAAAAACAAATGGAGTGGTCTTAGCTATTTTCAAAGATCCAAGAAATCCACAAACTTAACATCAAAACATATAAACAAATACAAATAAAAAAATCATATGTGACTTTAATAATCATATTATAGTGAAGACTCATTATAGAACCTATATTATTAATTCCACTGCTGGAATTACACACTTCTCAGGGTGGGCATTTTTTGCAGTGTAGGTTCAAACCCTGCCCCCCACCCTTACCTCTCCCCGGGCCTTACTGCCACATCTACTGCACATCCTCCGCTCCTTTCCGGGCCCCAAGCTCTGGAGCCTTACAAAGGAGCCCTAACAAGAGAGAAGAAAGAGCCAGTGCCACTTGGACGGGATTACATCCTAGTAAGATTCTTCAGTCCTCTTGGCCAGCCGCCCCTTAACCCTCCCTTCCCCTGATTAGAAAGTGAGCAGGGAAAGGCTGGCTGGACGCAGAAAGGGTCCAATGAAGTGTTGCACTGTTGTGCGGAGTAGACTTACAGAGAGACATGTCAGTCTGGACTCATCAGGAAATCCCGCCATTGAAGAACAAGACTTGTTTCTCTGTGCATGTGCAAGGTTCTTGTACTAAAAAAAAATAAACATTTCCATTGTTAAAATATCTATTAGAGGGGTTCACATATTATTGAATTAATACTCCCACTTCACTGCAGTAGACAGCCCATAATTATAGTTATTAGAGTAGTTTGAAGTGTTTTAGTTGATTTAACTGTAGCTCCCACACAGTGTCAAACAGAATTTCCAAGTTGACCCATACCAAAAATGAAATAATTAAATAACCCTTTTTCTATTTTTTTTTTTTTTTTTTTTTTTTTTTTTTTTCTTACTTCATTCTTTTGGAATCTAATATCTGACTCCTCCCCTCTGTCCTCAGACCCTTTACATGCCCTCAGCCCTGACCTATCAGCCTCCTCGCCTGCTTCCTTCGCTGTCTACATTATACACCATGAATGTGGTTGTCATCTTTAAATCACACTATACAGAGACTTGCATCGCCGCCAGTGCCATAATGTCATGTACAAAGCTGAACATACACACATTTCTACAATGTGTGCACACAAAGATAATATGTAAACGAGAGACATTTTTTACAGTGTAGACGTCTGAGGTGTACAACCACCCACATGAGTGATGGCCTCCATGTCCCCCCTTTGTTTTCACCACCTGAGCCCCATGCCCCCTCCAACAGTGGTGGAAGGGGTCAGGTGACAGGTGGACAAAAACCAATAGCTTCAGAGTAAATGATGCATACCCCAGCAACAGTAAACAACAGTAACATTAAAGAATGGCAGCCTGCATAGCTGCCATTCCTGCTGCTGTTGATGTTGGGAAAGGAGGGGGGGGCATGTCTCCAGCAGAACTACATGTCTCAATAAGAATAGTGGGAAACTGGAAACCGATGTATGTTGTTGAAGTAGTGGTCAAGGGCCACAACACCCTCACCAAAAAAAAAAAAAAAAGAGGTAGACCCGAGATAAATGGAAATAGCTTTGGGGCTGATGGCGTAGACCTGATTATAGTTGTTTGTAGAGGACGGCGGTAATCGCCGTTATTCTTTTGTTGTGTTTCACCTATCTTCCAGAGAGATGTCTGACATAGTCATTCCAGCCGTGAGGAAGGTTAAGTAATTCAGCAAAATCAAACTGATGGAGTAACCTCCTCATCCACCTTCAGGCCTTTGTTGCTGCCATTGGACATTCCATTTTTTTTTTTTAGCCTGTGCGAGAGATGAGCTGTTGTTATTGTCTAAAGCACCTACGTCAGAGCGGAGAGAGACAAAATAAAACAGAGCTGGGTGGGTGGGGGGGAAGGGGGGGCTCTTGCTTCCCTCAAGAGCTACATGGTCTCATTGGAGCCAAGGAGGCAGCTGCTTGCTCGCCGATCCAGGGCTCCCCTCAGCCAGGCCCTGCAGCACTTCCCTGCTCTCTCCTGGCTGGGGACTGACTCGCCCTGGAACTCTTCCCTGTTGCACATCGCAGCCAGGACAGCAGCCGCCAAGCCAGCGAGCCAGGCAGGCAAGCCCCCTCCCCAGCCCCAGTTCCCAGCCAGGCCCCTTTGTGGTGCTCCACTGCCCAGTAATTGATGCCTTGCACTGGGGATATATTTAATCACCATAACAAGGAGTTGGTAGGAATAAAATGATCTTGTAAAGGCACTACAAAGCTCTCTGAACAAGCTGGATCAGAGTTTGTGGGAAGAGGGCGAGATCTGAGTGCATGAGTGTATGAGCATACATGACTGTTTTGAATCTAAGACATTCACCTACGACTACCTCCCAGCCCTGACTCCATCTCAAAAACACGACTGCAGGCCAACAAATTTCATTACAACAGCCCTAAACTGCACAGTTTTAGAGCCTTCTAATTATTCCTCTCTCAGATGTGGTCGTGTTGAGAAAGGCTGTAAATCAACAGAAGCAGGAGTGCCAGGCCCGGAGCTGTGAGAAAACTGGAAACAAATGACCTGCCCCATCCCCTACCCTTTCCTTCTCTCACCATTCCTCTCTCCAACACCTTATCTCACCGCTGGACTCCGCCTTTGACTTCCAGGGACAATGAAAGATGAAACTGTTGGGTTGAAATGGGAGGACGCAACTAGCATGGGGTCTGGAGGCTCAGGAGACGGCAGCTACATCCATGATACTGTGTTTTTACTTGACAATGCATCAATGCACCTGGCCTCCTCTCTGCTCTGGAGTTTTAGACACGCCAAAATAGAGAAGTTTGGAAATGCTGCTGACCCTGATTTAACTCGGCTGGGTTCGAGTTTAGACAGGCAGAAGCTGAGATGATTGGAAATGATGACATATGGAAACCCGTGTGGACAAAGATTGTTTAAGATTGAAAACACAGTAATTGAGGGGCTCAGCCTCAGCATTTGGGGGCTGGAGTTTCTATCGTAGGGCGCCATAACGGTAGCGGCGATGTGGTGCGTGGTGGTGAGATAGCCAGCTGACTGCTGAGTGATACCTGAGACCAGGTCTGTCCGTCTGCTCCACAGTCTTTGACCGCCTGTAATCAGCTTCTTTAAAAGTTCCAGCCAGTAATTGCTCAGTATAGCCCCAAGATAGTAATCAAAGAGATGCTGAACTGCATGCTCTCCCTCTCTCCTTCCTTTTTGTTTCTAGCTTTCCTTCCTTCTTTTTCTCACCCACTTCTCTCTTGCTGTTTCAGAGGGAAGCATCTGTTTTTTAGTGTTGGAAAGAAGAAAATCTTTTCCAATTGAACTAATGGCAAAATTGATAATGCTTTGAAGAATGCCCCTGCACCCCTCCACTCCCCCACGCTCCGCCCCGCCCCCCTGCTCTCCTGTCTCTGTCCTGGTTGCATTTTTCCCAGTTCTCTGTTCTCTTATCTTTCAACAATTACAAGAACAGTCTAATGGCCCCTTTAAGTTGCCTGCCAGCTGTATTTTAAAAATAATGCCGTCTTCTTCTTCTTCTTCTTTGCTCTGTGGGTGAACGCAGCCGCGTGGAGGTTCCTTCTCATGTGAGGACTGCTGATGCCTTTCCTCTGAAGTCATGATGAGGGCATTCAAGCTGTTTGTCTGGGCATGAGATGTGAGTCTATGCCAGAACGCGTCCCATGATGTTGTGTCAAATCTGTCAACCATCATGAGGCACCGCAACGTTTGATGTGGTCCGTACTCCGGATTTAAGAAAGCTGTAGGTTCAGTGCAGCCAGACATAACTGACTGATCAATAAGATGATTGTTTGTTTTTTTCAAGTGTGCATCATGTATAACTAAACATGTACTGGTTTAATTCCTTCAAAGCATCACCTTCAAAGCACACTGTGTGTAGAGTGGGATTAATCAAACAGGAGAACTAATTGTCCTGTTCAGTGACTCAATTGTCGCAAAAAAAAATGTATCATGGATTCATTTGACCCCCTTGGGGCTCGGGTTATGTATTTGTGAGGTATCACTCAAATTTAACTGCTGCTTGTTCTGTACTGTTGCTATAAACAGCATGGTGTCACTGGGTGAAGTCATCCGTTCACTCCCGTGAGACGAGTGAAGTAACGGACACCTGCAGTTCAGCAGATGTCCCGTCAATTATCACTGGCTGTTCTTCACCAGCCTCACCCAGCACCCACCCCCGGTTCCTGGAAGGTGGCCCCAGCCTCTATACACCTGTTTGTCCTTTTCAACAGGGATCTGGTGTCATCACCTCATCCCATTGTTGACAATTTGCAGTCTGATTTACAGCCGTTCAGTTTTTATAATCAGACAGCACACCCCCTTTGATAAAAGCTAGATTCTGTGCGGAAACACAACATGATCCCGGTCACATCGTGCTGAGTTTGATGGGCTCATTGCTCAACTTTAATGCCAGCTTAGCCTGCACTGCACTGAATTCAAGAGGGGGGAAAAATGAAGCAGAGTGTCCTTTCCTCTTAAGACTTAGAAGTTAACCTGCTTAAGAATCTGCCTGACGTGGGATATCAGGTGAGGATCATCCAGCATGGGGGATCAGATCTCATCATCACCAAGCACGCGAGGGTTCAGGGATGTTAATACATAGAGGAAGCGGAGCCAGCCAGGGAAGGTGACAGTGAGGATGAACCCACAAGTGAGTGAGTGTGGAAAGCAAAGCAGAGGGAAAGAGAGAATGAAAACAGCTTACAGATAGTGGAGAGAGGAATGAAGGAGTCAAGGAGAAGAGGGTATCAGTGGTGCAGCTCAGCTGAGGCTCAGAAAGATAGAGAGCGAGAGAGAGAGCAGCACAAGCCAAGTGTTTGAAGTGGATCACTGTAGGCCAAACATCTGAAGAGGACAAGACTGCAAACATGTCACACTGCAGCCTGCTTGCATTTAATAACAGATGTTTGGTCTCTCCGTCTCCGGCAGTGGTTCCCCATCCAGGTTGGTCTGACCCAGTGAATGAATAATGCATACTATTTATTTTTGATTTTCAAACTTCCTAAAAACAATTGTGTTCATTTCTCCACTGCCTTCTGTCCACCAGTGGAGGTACAGCCTGAGGCCATGTCAACACTACTTGTTACGGGAAAGGAGACACGCATTACTCATTCACTTATCCCCACCCACTTTTTCCCAGAAGGCCTAAGAAGTCAAAGTGGTAATCTTCAGTCCCCTGCCCCATCCTTCTAAATACAGACAACCAGAACTGTAATAACCAAACTACAAATCTGTCCTGTTTTTTTTTCCTCAGTGTGCTCTGTCCACTCTCTTCATGGCAAAATGCTCAGCCACGCTTCCTCTTTAGGTGTGTAATTACTCCATGGCTAAAGCAGCTCATATATTGTCCCTGCGTAGTGGCGTTGTCAGCTTCTAATTTATAGGTGCACAGAGGTTCAACGTTTTAGTAATATTTGGTCACCTCATGGCCGGCCCCGCCTCGCTACGTGTGATGGATGGAGACTGGACAGTGCCATTGCAATTCTGAGCATGACAAAATATTGGCACCAAACAGCTTTATACCTCTGCGCTCCTTTATGGAGGCTGGCAGTGGCGTGAGAGCGGAGCAGGAGGACGCTCATGAATTATAGATATGAGAGTGAATGATCGGGGCCGAGGCCATGTGAGCGATGGACACACGGGACAAGATGTGGCCGGGCTGATGCACTGCTGTTCCTGTTGTCCTGCTGGACACTGATGCTCACATAGATTAATGATGATATGCTGAATGAAGCAGGTCCTGTGCTGCGGCAGATCATCAGCAGTAAAAGGCGAATCTGTCATGAGACGCTGTTGACTGCTGATGGTGAGTCAGATGTGTTCTTTAAAGTGTTTTTGACAAATAGATCCATTACAGGGGACTTTAAAGACTTGAGAACACCCAAAGAGAAAGCCACAGCCCTTCTTTTAAAAGTCAGACTTCCTGTCACCAGTGTGATGGAAGAATACTGCAGCAGTAGGAAGTTGCTTAGGCCTAAAAAAGGGCTCTGGATTTTCTACAGCTTTCACAAATAAGGAACACAGCAGGAGATTCTTTGGTCAGATGCTTTCACAACAAGAAATCTTGAGAGGCTTCATGCAAGGGGAGGCACAGCATGGGCAGTGTAAATTCTGCTGAAGAGATCACAGGTTTTCAAATCTCTTGAATTCCATTGTCTCCCCAAGTTGACAGCATTGTGAGTGTGTTTTTATGGTCGACATTTGTATTTTCAAGGTTGTTTTTGCTTTTAGAAACAACATTCTCTGCCTTGTAAACTCTGTTCCCTGCTCCATTCTCACTTGGGCTTATTTTACCATCTCTCTTTGCTTTTAAGTAATAATTTGATATCTATCTGCAGCAGATTTTCTTTATCTATTAATTTACTATTTCATCTACAAGATGTTTAAATGATGTAAGAAAGTAATGCTTATGACAAAGTACAAGGAAACATCTTTACATTAACTGCTTAGGCTAAATGCTTTTTTCTAAAAGCAGCAAATCGCAATTTAAATAACATTTGTTCAAAATAATAAACATTTTTGTTAATTGTTTATTTAGAAACACACTGGAAAAATGAATTGTTTATTAACACAGTAGCATTTTATTTAGCTGACTAACTGAATGAATGTTCCTTGTGTTTAATGTCCTGCTGCAAACTCTTCATCATTCTGATTCAGATACATCATCTCCCACTCTGTGCTTTCATTCCTCTTCCTCTCAGTTATTTTGTGCCAGTTCACATTTGCAATACATGGAATTAAACATTGCCATTCTGTTTTAATGAACCACTTGTTGAGGAGCATTGATTGTGCCGACATTAAGCCCATGCTCAGATAAGATAACACAGAACATTCTCTAATCTACCACTGTCCTACTTCACACTTGACCAGATGGAGATTTTTTTTTCTATATCGCTGAAAGAAGAAGAGAGAGAGAGAAAAAAAACTCTTTAAAAATTAATACATTATTTACACCCATCAACGGCTTACCAGCCTGTGTAAATCAAGTCCACAGCAGGCTCTACTCAGTCGTTCTTAATGACTTCTAAAACATATGCTTTTTTTAATCTTTCTCTCTTTTTTCCATTGCCTTATTGCAGCCCTGGGCTTCTTGCCCTTTATTAAACCATGCTGACACAAATACACTGAATTACAGTGGAAGCCAAGGAAGGCTTCACAGGCCTCCTCTGCACGGGTCAGAAACGTGTTTTTGGTCCACAGTGATGATGGGTACAGTTAGCGTACGCTCCCCGGTCAAATGACTCTGTAGAGGACACAGGTTTTTATCAGGTAGTGCTCCACTTGGCCTTAATGGAATCATCACACCCAGGTGAATGTGTTTTTTGGCAGTGTTCTAGATGTTGGGGCTGCACTTTTACAATTCAACATCATGACGTGCTCTCTCTCCTCTCCTCTTTCACCTTCCTCATACTCCCTCCTTGAAGGAGGTGTTGGTGGGGGGGGGGTGTTAAGCTTGACCTCGTCACCAGTGGGGCAGCTGCCTCCTTTGTCAACACTGGTCAGATAAAGTCAGCCATTGTTGTGGCAGGTAGCTGTTTTACATGCGTCTTACAGTGTCAGCTGGGCGGTACTGGGAGATTACCACCTGAGATTTATGAAAATGGTCAGTGATAAAAAGAACAATGGGACTTTACCGGGCTGGGTAAGTGCTCCTAATTCAGCACAGGAAGAGGGGCCTCCACGGCGCCACACCTACAAACAGAGGGAGTCTGAGCACGAATGCCCCGCAACCACTTTGCCATCAATTAGCAAACAGGCCCAGTGGGATTGTCTCAAAGACAAAAAGTCAAGGGAGGTATATGCGTTAGATTATGAAACAGTGAGGAGCAAACAAGCTAAGAGATAAGTTTCCAGACTATTGTCCAGGTGACATCAGGGAGGAGAGGAAATGTTTTAGACGATTTCAGCCAACTGGATGTTCCAAATAAAGCTGCAACATAACTACCCCACCCCCTGTGTCATACACGGAGGAGGAATTAAGTTCAACTGAAGAGATTTCAAGGAAAAAAAAATGTGTGTTCCATCTCTTTAACAGCAGCTACTGTGAACCCAGTGTATTTATGTATGTGGCTCTGCGCTCATGCTGAGCTCTTCCTTTACTTAATAAATATTTTGAGATTAAAAGCAGTGATCCTACAGATGTTCGGGCAGACATGCACGGCAAGCGTATGCTTTTCGTGTTAAGAGGATACGTTTTAATTTAACTAGAGAATAATTATTGAAAATGCTAGGCTGCAATCCTAATCTGGGGTCCAATCAAAGCATGAGCCTTAGTCAGATTAAATCTAACCCTACATTTCCATCTGCTTCAAGACATCTCCAATGAAATACACATTTTCTTTGGAGGAGAAAACAACAGAATTAGACGTGAGCCTGCAGCGGTCTTAACGTCAGTGTTTACCAAATCAGTTTGGATTAAACGAAGGCCCTCGTGCTGGCACAGGAGCAAGTCTGCACAAAAAGGACAGTGCAGCATTCCTAAAGTTCCTTGACCCAGACTCACACACACACTCATGCACATACATGCACTCCACCATGACCAAATCTATGACTTTATTTGCAATCAGCTTGTATATTGCTTGGGTGCATTTTTAAATCCGCAGCAGCGAGCTTGGGCTGCAAACTGACGGAAGGATTAATCAACAGAATGCTAAAATGGATGAGATCATCGCACTGATTCTGCTTCAGCTGGGATGTTTTTGTCAGAGACATTGAATCCAGCTACCATCACCTGTTTCTTTTCACTTCCCCCTCCCTGTTGTTGCCTTTTATGATAAAGACAATCTATCTGTGAGACTCGGTTTGAAACCAGGACCAGTCTGCAGAGAGTAGCCGTCTTAAATCCTGTTTGTCAGGCTCCTGTCCAGAGAGTTACCACTTAACCTTCTGACCGTGGGCTTGTTACCTACTGTAAACACAAGGATTGCATCAGGAGGGCTGGTGAGACCGGGGCTGTGGTCAAACAGTCAAAATAATCTCCTTTGGCCACTATTCCTTGATCCAGATGGAAAGCGGGTCAAGGAAAGATGTGGAGGAGAAACAACATGTAAATAAAGCAGGGGAACCACAGTGTGAAGAGAAGTACTGTGTAATGATGACGTGAGCTCTTTAGGAAGCGGCAACATGAAGCCGTTGGTGAAATACACTTTTCTTACTATAGAACTAGAATAGCACCAACAACCCCCCTGAAATTCAACCATCCTTCTCCTATTTCACACTGTCACACTTTTTATATATTGTTTATGTTTATTTTAGCAGGATTCTTAGCATATTCCTTTGGAAATATGTCAAAGTGACAAGAACAACGTGACCTATATCGCAGTGTCAAAGGAAGTGATAACAGATTTGTGGATCTGCTGGATCGGCACCAGATTCTTCTTTCGTGTCCAAGGTCCCTCCCTTCATCCGTCCAAGTTTTTTAGGGATGGTTTCAGTAATTCTGCTGACGGAACAAACCAACTGACCAAGAAACAAAAAAAGTTTTTTTTTTTTTTTTTTTTAAAACCATACATAATAAATTCCCATACCCTTTGTAAAGACACCAGAAAAGGACATATGGACATGTGAAACATATCGTATGACACTGGCCCCTTCCATCACTGTTGTTGTGGAGATGACAGACAGATGTAAACAGATTATACACATTATATGTGGCAGTAAAACCCTGTCATATCTCAGCTGCTGCTGTTTTTCACTGTATTTACCCCAAAGACAGTGAAATGTGTCATCTGTGTGAGAGTGACAGGAGATGAGGGTTAGGGTGATTTCCTCCTCCTCTCAGTCGTGATCTCAGCTACAGACATGTCAGCCTTTGGCATCCTGGCTATTTGATAATATAATTACACATGTTCACATATGTCTGAGGGACTGAAGATGTCATACCCTCCCTGCTGGACACGGTGGTCCTGTCTGTCCCCTGCTTGCTGCGTTTCACACTGTGGCTCATCACATTGCGGTTCAGACTGAGATGTCTTAATATATCATCCACTGACTCGTCTGCTGTCTCCCCACTCAAATAACTCCCTCTCAGTGTAGCTTGTTTTAGTCCGTCTTTTTTAATGACCTTGACCAATTGGATATGTTCTGTTGGCAACTGTCTCGCTCCTCTCATACACTGCTCCATTGTTAATGAGAAGAGGTAAAAAAACGAAGAGGGGCCTTCTGGATTTTGAAATTGTGTGTGTGACACTCTCTAACTGTCTCATGTGACTTCCCAGCTACAGACTGTGGAGTGGCACACATCTCATGTTGTGTGTAATTACCAGTGTCTGTCAGCATTTCAACAGTTTTCATCGAAGCCAAATTCTGCGTGAAATGTGAAAAAAAAACATTGTTTTCAAAAAAGGGAAACATCATGTAACTGTTTTGCATCTCACTGTCCTCAGAGATGATTCATTCCCACACTGAAAGTCTGACTGTGTGTGTGTGTGCACTGACAGGCAAGAAAAGTAATGCTACCGTGCATGATGCTGCTTCCACTAAATATTCTCACTTGAATGCTATTTTATAGGACTTGTTTTGGAGCTGGTTTGAGCAGCTTCTTCCAGGAAAGGTTCACCTTTCAGGATGATATTTTGAAATTTGGAATGTAGTGCTATCGTTAATATTTTGTGACGGTATAAAATGCTCATCAGAACTGCATGGCAAATCACTTCAAATGATAATCATTACATATATTTATTTCAATTTTTGTATTTAATTGTGAACTGTGCCTACGCAATCAAAAAATACCGTTTCTATTTATTCATCAGGTTGAATCTCGGTCTTTTTTTTTTGCCTGTAAAAAGTACCAATAGCTCAAAGTTGTAAGCATGGGGAAAGTCCCTAAAACAGCATTTCAGTTATATGTAAACATGAATGGAATCACTTTAACTTACTATGACTAATACAATGTTTTGCATGTGAGAAAAGCCCGAATATAAAATAGAGGAAATGACTGGTTGAAAAAAATACCACTATGATTAGATAAAATAAAAAAAGACTGCCTTGGGTAATCATTGTTCACAAATGAGCATGTATGTGATCAGACTGACCAGGAATTAAAGGACAATGCTGGATGCATATGAGCTCAAACTGATTTGTGGGGGTTTGTTGACATGACACCGGAGGTGTGGATCATAAAAGAGGGAGGAAGTATCATGATCTCTCATTACATCATTCATGGAGGTTATTGCAAACGACATAAACCACTGTTGCAGGAAATGACTTAATAACTGTCATAAAAGTCAGTTAAATACTAAATACCAAAGTCAGTTAATACCCCCCCCCACGCTCTCAGTTTCCGATTGATACATGTTGAAATGAGACTTATCTCCTTCCCCTCCTTGCAGCCTTGTACGTGCTTTGTTGACATAATGTTTCTGAAGACTGTCTAACTGGCTCTTTCATGAGTACAATTATATTCAAAATCCTTCAATACACAATTCCTCTCAGCTCTTAATTTAAATGGCAGCTTCTCTGCTTCATTTTGCTCCATAGTGACGTGAGGACAAACCCCTCTGCTTCAGATGGATCCTCTTTGAAGATAAACCCCCTGGAAAGCTTCGGACGATGGCCCGAAGGATCCAGCGCAATATGTGTGGTACAGAATATCAGTCGCTCTTATGGCTAAGCCTTTTATCCACAACTCCAGGAACCACTCCAATAATTGTCCACCAACTGCTTATTTTTAAACTTGAAATGCCCAATTTCTTTCCCCCCTCCAGTGTTGACCCTCTCGGTGCTCTTCAGAGGTCATGTTTTCGGTGATGTGCTTTACTCCGAGAGCTAGCTAAAGCCATTTTTATCAACTGAAAGAGACTTGGTGGACCTCCTTCTCAGTTGTGTCCCAATTATCCCTGTGAATCTTGCAGCAGGTATCCAAATGTCAAGCGTCTTCCATGTAATTTCTCCCACAACTCCTCAGCGGGTTAGATTCAGTAATTAGTACCTGTGGGATGTGTCAGTGTGATCAGAGGGCTAAGCATGGCTCCTCGCTCAAGCGGTCCTTCATAACAGCTCTGTGGCTGCATTGTGCAGACGGGGATTTTTGTTCGATAGAGCCCCTAAATCAGACGTCACAGCGGTGTCAGCAGTGTGCGGGTATTGAGGCCAGGGCAGCTGGTGTATCGAGGGGGGTCTTAGTGTTCTCACAGTCTTGAGAGTTGCATTCCCACAATTGCCGAGACAGAGAAAAAGTATGAGCTTTTAAAAGTTTGAAAGTAGTTCAGTGGAGAAGACAGGCGCAACATCTGTCGCTGAGGCATTAACAGGGAGAGCAAGTGATGTTGATGATCTCTTCATTTGCTCAAGACAACAAATCAGTGGGTTGTTATTTGCAACAGTGTTTTCTTGTCTAGCCGGTCCTGTATTTGGCAAATAACTCCTAACTATAGCCATTTGTCAATATAAGTGTCTTCAATGTCTTACATTTGGAGTGTATTTGCTCCAAGAATCTCTGTTTAATTCTCCCTCAAACTCTTTTTTAAGTCACATCTGTCTTTTTCACATGTTGGTGTACAGACCAGGGCTCAGCAGAGAAGGCCAGAGTGCGTCCATATTTACTCTGCATCCACATATAAATGAAAAACACATGTTGCCCTCTCTGACCTGAAGATATTCTCCCGGATGTTTTCTATGGTCATTCAGAAAGTTATAAACAATTCAGCCTTACTGTGTGGTCAGATGACCTTCCGCTTTTCAAGTGTTGCCCAGCCTTAAGTTAAAGTCCCGCTGCACTCTGGAACCCGCTCTTTTTATGGCCCCTGCCTCACAAAGAAGTGGTCTGAGTTGTTGTTTTTAAAGGAAAAACTGATGTTGTTGTTTTATGTGTATGTTGAGCCCTCTGGAGTAAAGATATATCACGGGCACACATTCCTAGTCAAGTAGGCGTGTCAGGTATTTTTTTACAGGTGGGGAAGAAGCGTAAACATACGGTAGCTTAGGTTCTTCCTCTCCACAGACCTATTCGTGTTTTCTAATTTAGTAAATGAGTATAACACAATATTTTCTTGTGTTTAACTCATGTTTACTTGGCTCGGAACCCACGGCACCATGGGGGGTGGAGGACTCTACGACAAACCCAGAGCCAGGGCAGTGCAAATCATTCTCTATCTGAAAGGCTCTTTCTGATGAATAGGGCCCCGAGCTCACAGGGGCCTGAGAGGTCAATACAGCCTTGTAAGCTGGCTACTGTATTATGCAACACGTTGACCTAAACCAGGTGACGCTGTACTCACTCATTAATAATCCCACTGTGTTTTACAGCTGTTTAATTTCTGAAATAATTAGGGAGCCATTGTCTGAGCGGTTCAAATTAGCTGCGACACGATGAGGAACAACTGAGCCCAGTGACCCGTTCCTCGGTCACTCAGACATTTTGATTTTTTGATCGATAGAGGAGCTTGGATTCATTTTAGAGGAAAACAAGGACAAAGCAGATCAAATGTATGTTTTAACCAAACACTCCTGCTTTTGTTCCAAGCTCCCACGGAAAAGGGCAGAGGCGTTGAAGGTACACGGGGAAGCTGTGGGAAATCGACTGATGGGGTCGCTCAGCTCAGTGTCTCTGTTTGATATAAGAGCTATTCTATGCAAACGCACTCCCCGCTACCCCACCTCCCCCTTTGTCACTTAAAGAATGCTTGGCGCCTGTGGATTAATTAAAGTCTAAACATTAAATATTGATTGATGCATTATCAGTGGCTCACAGTCGCCTCCTCTCAGATTGATTTCCACTGTGATTTATTGTCATATTTGCGGAGTCATTTCACTTGATAACAAAGAGAAATTGCTGGCAACCTTGGTACCCCCACCATTAGCCCCCACATTGACATGCTCCCTGGTACTTAGCTCTCCTCTCATCCTCCCCCTCTTTCTCTCCCTTGTTTTCCACTGTCTGTTTTTATTCGTTTCCCTCTTTCTTAGTGACTTCTCCTCTTTCATCTTCGCTGTCATGCCCATGCCGTTTCGCAATAAGTCTGCCCTGCATTTCCTTCACAGTGGGTTGAAATGTGATGCTGCTCTGTCACAGCCCTAACACACAATCATAATAAATACAGTGCGAGAAATAATACATTCAGGACTGAGAGGACTTGAGGGTCTGATTTTGGTGTTTTTAATTTTGTTCAAATATATTTATAAATACTTTTTAAAGATATTTTTTATTCTCTTTAGTTGTTGTGCCCTTTGAATGTGCCGGATATAATTTACTTCTTTTTTTCTCTTCGGCCTTCAACTGTCAACAACTCTATTAATTTGTAGGGGGAAGTCTGATTTATAGGCTTATGAGCCCATGTTTCACATCATCATTTGTTAGCCAGATATTTGCTGCCAACACCCTGGATGATGCCATCATCCTATTTCTGCAAAGCAAACACACTCGCTGTGGGCTAATGCACAGAAGCACACACACACAAATAAAAATCCAAATGTCTCTTTCAGCACCGACTCCATGCTGGATTTCTTTCTGTGAACAGGATCATGTCATTATCACACAGGGCGGCTCTTCACCTCCCTGTTACCAGTGAATTAAGCAAACTCTCTGCTATAATTTAGAACCTATTCTTACACCGGCATTAGGAGCAGACGTGACCATGCTTCCTCAATTACACCGTGTTAAAACAGAAAAATGCTTTGTTTACCAACACTTAATATTTTTAGAACTTCTACTCAAATCAACTCATTATTTTAAGGGCCTGGGACAAATTGAGTTTTCCTTATTGCAATTGGATTTGGTGACATTGAATTATGAGATATGTCTTAATTTGTTTTTGTGGTATCTGCCGTGTGTGTGTGTGTGTGTGTGTGCATCCTTTGTAACAATGAGGATCTTGTGGGTCTTAATGTCTGGTGTTGGAGCGAGGGATTCATGTCACCCAGGTCTCACACGGTCCTGTGTTGTGTGCTAAACTGCATTATCACTCATGAGGACACGGTGTGGGAAACAACATGTTCTCAAATCAGGTCCTGAGTGAAGAAATGAACACATGTGACCCGAGTATGGTTCAAACCTAACAGGTCATAATTGTTTGGACTTTTACTGAATCTCTTTGAAAACATCTGATCTGTTAGAGAATGATTTAGTTGCAATTTGTTTTTCCCGTGGGTCTTAAAAGTACATCTGCTTTCTATATTTTTAAGGATCAATAGTAATTTTCTGTCTCTATTAACACTTTTTTTTTTTTTTTTTTACCTTATTTTTAAGATACATTTAGATTTCCATTTGCTCTGTATGGGAATTTCAGCATAGCTTCACATTTCTTCATTAGCCATACATCTTCTATCCAGAGCGTTCTGCTTAATCAAATAGCCTCTTTGTGTTTGACATGCATAATCAGTACGCAACGAGGGAAATTATGCAATTAACCCTCATTAACATTTTAATATTCTACAAACTAGATGAAGATTAGCCGTGTGCTTTGACTCCTTCAGAGCATGTTCACACACGCTCTACAAGCTCATCTATTGTCTGCGAGCGCTTAATTAAGGCTAAATTTGCTAATTGTTCATTTGTATTTTTCCTATTGGCCCATCATGATGAATCACTGCGCAGTAATTCATCTGGCCGGATGCACTCCATCTCTGTCGCATAGGAGCTGGCAGCGTGACTGAAGATGAAATGTTCATTGTTAGCATCATCTGTCACACTGTGGGAGGAGAGCGATGAAACAGCTGGGATTTGCGTGAGCTTTACAGTACCAGGCCTCTTTCCTGACAGAGCCTGCTCCCTCTGCACTACGTCTGGATTGATAATCACAATTAATTTCTAATTTTATAACTGCACACGTGTACGCCCAGCATATTCAGTGGTTGAGATCAGTGGTTCCTGATCTGTTCGGTGTGACATACATCCCCAGACCTGTCATGTGACCGGTCACGTTTAAGACGTTCTCGCGGGGTCTTTGCTGGATGTTTAAAATTATATTTTGTAGATTGAATTGTCAGTAGTAGTAGCAGCTCACGTTTGTGCTGCTCGTGGCATGATGTGTCAACCATGTATTCTTCATCCCCTTCTTATTATTCCAACTGTTTGCATTATTATTATTCATTATTAAGTTTACCATTTATTAGTTGGCAAATGATTGCAAATGTTTACTTTCTTTATAACTTCAGCAAACAGCTTTTTATATTCCCTATATACCCAACTATTCCAAATTGTTTATAACTGTATAATGGATGGTAATACACTTGTTTATCCATTAGTGTTAAGCTGATGATGTATTCACGTTTTTACACTCCACTGAGGAGTTTATTTTTCATTTGTTTATTTGTGTGGTTGTTGTGTCTTTACACGGAAAACCTTGTGGAAAAATGTGGTATGAGTCATGAACCTGTTTAATTCTGGTGCAGATGTAGGGGGCCACTTTCGGTAACATTACAACATAAACAACACCACTTGTTTTTATTTTTGACAATTTCCCCAATTTTCCAAGATTTAATTTGCAAATCAAGCTTAAACTAATTAGACACATTTAAGTTACAATTGAAATTCAGTGTAGCTTAATTCAATGTGAGGGGACAGTTGGGCCTTGGCAGAGGTTTACACTCTGCTGAGAACCATTTGTATTTGTTACCATTAACCTGTAGAACTATTTCAACTATAACTTTCCATTTGTTCACACATTTCTTTAAAATGACTAATTCTGTGTATTCTGATTAACTAATTAAAGGCACAGGGTCTATGTTTTACAGCTCACTGAGTTGAAGTGTTCACATAGAAAAGATCAGCCACATGCACATTTATCCTGAATCTTGGTTCCGAATCATATCGATACTCTGCAACCTGCTGTTAAACTAATGCTCGAAATGTTGGATGCTGTATTTTAATTATTATTTCTTGCATGTAGTTACGTTTTTTTCTCCAGTTCCTGCTCTAAAATCCCAGCACTGTTCAACAGTTCAATACTCTCACTCACTCTCTCCCTGCTGCTGCATGTATTGGCTTTAGGCTCCACCAATCGTCTTATTGATCCCAAATGAAACACTGAACTCATCAATACGGTCTTAATGCGAGTTTGTTGTTCAATCACTTGCCATTTAAATCACCCGACTCAACTCCCGCAAGCCATCCGTTTTCTGTCATGTGCTGCACATCTCAACAATTTGCTTTGTCATTTTGGGAGGAGCGTGCAATTATCATAAATATCTCCCTGCGCTCACTTTGTCAACCCCACAGTTTGCTGTGATCAGACCTGCTAGAAGTCAGGACTCGGCCCCCTTTTTAATCTCCTTTGTTACCTTTTATCCCGTGTTGAAAATAGGTGCTTTTCTCTCTACACCAATACTTACGATGGCCTATTCTTACGTCTTAAATGAGCTTTCATGAATGTCACAAATGAAGTCAGAGTGCAAGCCCATTGATTAGGCTGGTAATTAAGATGTAAATGTGGCTGTGGGCTGGTGAGCGATCCCACCTGTGATAATAGCATAGTGCTGTTAACATCACCAGGGGTCTGACTGCCATGCGGTGCGCTGCCTTATCAATGTTTGGAGTGTATCTTCTGTGTAAGTATAGGCTCCGCTCCTAATTCATGCTGTTTGCTAGCGCCGTGCTGCCACTGGCGGATCACTGGGCTACAACCTAATGACAAGTTTCTCCAGTGGGTGCAAGTCTTCCCTCACATGTGCTCAGTGATGGGTGTGAGCCACCTGGTTAAACAAAGGGTCCAAAAGAGAATCACCCTGAGATGTAAGGAGTCGCAGCTCGTGTCTAAAGAACCTGCTGCTCCTTAGGACAACACTCTCACATGCTTATAGTGGATTAAACATACAGTGCAATGTACATAGCTGCAGTGAGTGCTGTGTGCCCAAATTCTTTAAAGCTCAGGTTGGTAATCTTGGAAAAGCTAGCATGAGCAGGCTACGCCTTAAAAACACACCCAGGCCAAAAGGCAAGAAATGTACTTTAAATAATAAAACTTAAAAAAATATAGCCGGGGGTGATTCAATGTGCAATTTTTTGGTTTGCTGTCTGACAACTTCAGCTGTCGTCACGGCTTCAGCAGCGTATGTCTGTCCTGCTGTGAGGTCTTTGCAGTTAGGCAGGTCAGTTAGTGACAGACAGGTATGCCACTGGGTCTGGATAAGTAGTAAAACAGGCTGCGAAGTACAAGAAAATGAACATGGCAAGAATCTGAATACTCCCACATCCATTTAATGTCAAGAAACCCGTACGCTGCCCCCTGCTTTTTATGGACATCATCTGTGTGTCTGTGGACTGTCTGTGGACCTGGCCAGCGCAGCCGCTGGCAGTCTTTTAGCTCACACCTCGCTGTTAACAGTTTAGCTGTGGTGCCAGGTAGAGAATGAATGACACGGGGCCGGGTGGCACATCCTCTGAGATGTTTGTCAGGAGATGTCCCTCCCTCCTGCTTGTTTACACTCACGTGGGCCACACTTGGCTGCGAGCAGGGGAGAAAACTGGGAAAACAGCCGTCTTGTGAGAGCCAAGACTGTTACTCTGAATATTAAAGAGAGACAAGAGAAGGGGAGGTGGGGGAGAGAGAGAGAGAGAGAGAGAGAGAAAACCAGCTATCTGGACAAAACAAAGCTGGGTTGGGAGAACACGGAGCACATAATAAGCACGGCTCTTTCACTGCACACCCAGGGCACTCTGGAAAAGTGGGGAGGCTTCTGAATGGGAAAGGAAGTAATAAAAAAAGCAAACTTCTTTGAAAAGAGTCCTGTGAGTGTGTGTGTGTGTGTGTGTGTGTGTGTGTGTGAGAGAGAGAGAGAGAGAAACCATATGCATGTTTGTGGGTGTGCAGCTGTTTGCCTTTGTACGTGTAGCCTGTATACCTGCAGCAGAGGCTTTTGACGTGAGGTAACCTCACTTTTGATTTCTGACACTTGGATGGGCGACTCACACAACTGATTAAACGCGATGACATCATCACAGACGGTGGGTGGATCTCTCTCAGGGGCCTTGTTGTGAAAAGGTAAGGAAATCTGTGCCGTGTCCCCCCTCGCCAGACATTTTGATGGGAGTTTACAAAGCAGCAAATTGCCAGACGAGACGAGCCAGGAGGTAGGAGGGGATGTAAAAACAGGGCAGTGGAGTTCGATGAGAGAGTCTGTCTGACGTGCCTAACGCCTAACGGAGCAACAGGAGGCAGCGAGGGAGAGTTTGAGGAGATAGTTGGTTGTTTTGACCACAGATGTCCGGTTTTTCATAAATGGATGCAAAAAAGAAAATTGTTCGAAAAAGTTGCATTTGGTTGAAAGTTTAGAAGAGAAGTAGACGACAGGAAGAAAGAGTGGTGGACTGGTGAAGACAAAACGAGACGAGTGAAGTGGTGGCAGTGCTGGAACTTCACTGAGTTTTCCCCCACACCCCCCTCAGGGTAGTCTTTTCGCCAGTCATCAGGGCCCTGACTTCTCTGACGTCTCGTATCTAACTCGACTTCCACAAGTGGGGTAAATAAAGAATGACAAGCCCACCCCCCCACCCCTCCACTTTAACCTCCTGGCAGGTTTCAGCACTCTCCCCTCTCTAGTGCAGTGTGTGTGTGTGTGTGTGTGTGTGTGTGACAATGCCGCTTTAACCAAATAACGTTTCATTTCCCACCCCCTCATCTCTGTTTGGCTTGTTGAGGGATGTGCCAGATTTATACAGAAATTTTTCGTCCCTGGTGTTTTATCCTGTGGTCACCGCTTAGCTAAATAATACACTTTAGAAAAACAGACACGCACACAGAGAAACTTCCCTGTGACACGCACACATACGCAAACATACATTTAGAGCCCCTCTCTTGTGTGGTCACAAGGAGCTGAGGAGCACACACATGCAAACACATGAGGACCTCACATTAAGCTCTTTCCAACAGATTGTTGATTTTTTTTTTTTTTTTAACCACCAAAACCTCAGTGCAGGCTATTCTGTGTTTGTGCTTGTTTTAAAGAGCAATTAAGTACAGAAAGGCGTCATATTTTCTTTACTGGGAATATGGAAGGAAGTGCAGGGCGAACTGAAGCCGTTGTTGGATGAACTGCGTGCTACTGGACGCCCTGCAAATCAAAATACATGCAAGTCAAATCGATCCAGTTTCAAAAGACAAAAGTAATTTAGCCTGAAGATGAAACAATAGGAGGACATCTGTAAACACTATTGGACTTAATTTAAAATTGCACAGTCTGACCAAGAGGAATTTTCAGGGGGCCAGTGCCAAAACAATAATAGTACAAATTTATATATATATATATATATGATGTCATTTAAAAACCTCTATGAGGATAAACATTTCCCTAAATGATGCGTACCATGGAGTTTATGCTATATAAACCTGTCATTTTGTCCTATATGTTTCCATGATATGTGATAGCAGCCTTGACTCGTGTGGCATTAGTCATACAAACTGACCGATTTCGTCATTACGATGCTATTTATGAATGCAAATGATCATCTCCACCGTAGAGCACAACCCAGAAAGAGCCGTAATTGTCTGAGCACAGCAGCACTATCTCTTCCAGGTGGCAGACGGTGGGTTTATGGGAGCGTCTTGGAGGCTCCATCCGGCTCCCACTGCTTCCCTCTAGCTCCAGGCCGGTCAGGGGACAAGCCTGAGATCAATAGCTTTGCGTTTGCCCATAGCAGAACCATTTCTCAGCCGGGACACTGATGCTAACTATCAATAGCAATAAGGGGCTGTCTGAGACACAGTTAACCACTGGCCAACCAACACAGCTGTCTGGCGGCAGTTGATAAACATCTTGTGCCCAGAGTTGCAGCGAATAAACCACTTTATGTTTCTACTTTGTGGCTGTATTTACTGTAAGAATGTGTGTGTGCGTGTCTGCGCGCTCGGCGGTTACCTGCACGCTGCTTTGTTGTGTGCTCATACACTCCTCTGTCGGCTCGCTCTGCTGCTGTGACGCACACATCACACGTGCATGCTCTTTACATTCCGTGTTTACGAGCACGCAAAGTAACGCAGGGATAATTCAATGTGTAATTTTTAGTTTTGCTTCCAGGTTCTTAAAAATACATAAACACTCAGCTTTCAGAGGGGTGATGTAATTTCTTCAAGATGTCTGCTGTGTTTGGTTCCTCGGTAACCTCCAGTTCTTAGTGATGTGTGTCAGTGTAATCCGGCTCCGTTCTGCGAAACATCTAACGATCTCAGCATCTCCCTTCGTCCAAATATCATTCGTCAATGTCATATGAAAGTAGAACGTGCTATTTCTCTTTTTTTTTTCGGTGAGAATGCGGAGGAGCCAGAATGGGAGTCTTGGTGGTCGTCCAGTGCTGTGGTGTTTCTCGTTAATGCAACTCAAGCGAGAATGTTTAATTAAATACAATCAAGTGAATTTGTATCATAACAGTCGGAGGATTTAATGATTGCATCCCTGTGAATGTCAGTAGTATCTGCTCAGTCAAAAAAAAACATGTAGGGTGCTGGGTAATGAGAAACAGATTATGTTGTGTAACTGTAACTTACAGAAATAATATTACAGAATTGTCTGCTTTAAATTACACAGTCTGAAATAACAGATGTTTATATAAGAAAACAAACATTGGGAATAACTTTCCAGTCATATTATGCATTGTGCTTGTGTTTGAATTTTTAATTAATTATTCTGACTTGTTACATAATGTGTTTATTATAAGTATTATTAATTAAGTGTTTTTTTTTTTTTCCAGGACATGAGCCGTGGCACAGAACAAAGTGTGATAAAAGATGTGACTGGGGATTTATTTTCCAAAACACACACGCTGCCTGTGGTGTCTGCTCTCCAGTGACACCAGTGAGGATGAGACACTGGTGCAGCCTCTCCTCTCTCACTAATGACTAGGAGGACGATACTCATCAGGGATCCTCAGGTATATATTTCCTAACACTTGTACACTTGCTCCTGGCCAGTTACAGCTGACACACACACACACCAACGCAGAGTGGGTAGCATAGCATGTATGTCTCAGTTGACTGGATCTGTGTCACACGCAGAGTTACGTTCACACATGCACACTTGCAGGGTGTGTGTGTGTGTGCGTGTGTGTGCGTGCTTGTGAGACGACGACTGACCTCCAGCACCTCTGTGACACCCTTGAATGTTTGCTTGTTTTCCCTCAAACAAGACGGGACTGAAAGGGGATGTCTGTAACTGCAGCTGAGATAATGTAAAAACAAACACGGCCCATTGATATCGGGTGATGCTGCAGGAAGTTGTCAGGGGCCACAATGGGGGGAGACAATCTGCGGGACAAGTGGTGGCAGGGCTGCTGGAGGACAATGGAGAGGGTTTGATCTCTTAATTAATGGAGGCTATTCTCTGCTGCTGCAGGTACTGAATTTTAATGCAGGCCATTTTTCAATGGGGTTTCTTTAGTGGCAACACGGAGCTCTAACTGCTGCATTCTGATCATGTGATGGACACACTCATTTCATTTCTTACCAGAAAAAAGTGATTGGCTCTGCAGCAATTGATAATTTATATTATAAACTTTGATCATTTCAGAGGATGTCTATGTTGGAAATGTGAAGAAATCCAAAATGAGTATTACGTGATTCAGAAATATCTGCATTTTAATGTAGTTATATTCTTTTTCGTGACAGTTTCTTGCGGCTGGGCGCCTTGAAACGAAGCTACATGGCACCAGGAAGAGTCGCACAGTGACAGTGTGTGACTCGATACAAGGAAAATGTGGGCCTATCGCTTTATTTCTTTGAGCATGAGGCAAGCTTACAACAATCCCTTTAATCAAGCCCCTAATCCTGCAAGACGTCAGCATGCCATGAATAAGGCCGTGCACTTCTTCATATGCGTTGGAAGCACGAGGGTCAGAGACCATATTTAGTCCATCAAAAATAAAGCTCAAGCACAAGATAGTAATGATACTTCCCAAAAAAATTCTATATTAAATTATTCTTATATATATATATATATATAGATAGATTAAATTATCTGCATGTAAATCTCTGCCTGACGTATATGTTTTCTTTATTAAAATGTACGGCCTCTCTTGTTTCTATAGCACAACTTTTTATTTAAAAAAAAATAGCTTTAAATGTTGTCTTTAAGTCATGACATGTAAATGAAACCTATCAGATTATAATGGAGTGTAGTGATGGCAGGCAGTCATGTGAATTAATGAATCACTCCTCCACTTGTGTTAACACACAATCCTTAGCCGAAATCTACACGTTTTCCTCTTTTTCTCCTCTTGCCACTTGGGCTCGCATTATCTCTCTCTCTCTCTCACACACACACACACACACACAGAGGCATCACGCACGCGCACGCTCGCACACGCACGTGCAGCTGACCCAAATGAAGGCCCTACTCCAGCTCGTTGTCATTCTTTACGCGTCGCGTGGATCAGGGAGCAGAAACCCACCACGTGTTGAATCCGCTGTGACACGGGGGAGTGGGCTGTGGTGTGCAGAGCCGCTGAGTGAGGGAGGGTCGCTCGCTGCTCGGGTTTGGGGAGAGTCGTCTCTGCCACTGTTGTGTGGCCAACTGCGCAATTTCCCTGCGCTGTACGCTCCATCACTGGATGTCGATGGCGCTAATGAATGGAGGCGAGGCCGGACCTGGCGTGATGTGCAAGGATTGCGCGTGACAGGCAAAATGCGCGCTCTTTATGCGCAAAAGCCTCTTTTAACCAGCATTTGATTAAAAGACGCTTTTTGATCCAGACCACAAAACAACTAGTGAAATGTGAGTGACCACTTGGATCCACAGGCCACCGCTATTTTAAATAATTAATTCATTTAATTATATTAATAAAAAATACATATTTTAATCATTTGAAAATTATTGTTGTTATTAAATGTCGTTCTCTTAATGTTTTTTGTTTGCTGGTATCTACGTCATAAATTCCGGGGTCAACCACAACTAGTTCATAAATGACTATGAGCTGGACATTTAAAATAATTTCTAATCAATAATATTACATCCTGCCAAATGCAATGGCTCTTACTTGAAGCAGAAACTGTATTTTTTTCCCAGTGGCTGCTGGGTGTGACTTATGTGTGCTGGGGTCTCCAAACTGTGTCCGTCTCCGCAGTGTCATTCAGCCCATGATTGTTAACACTGTATCCTCACCGTCCCGAGTGAATCCCATTTAAAATGTCTCCCGCTCGGCTGGGCTGCAAATCACCCTGTTTACAATCTCACACCAACACTCACATCAATTAACTGCCCATTGATTTTCCCGCCCGGGACATTACAATATTGCAGACCCCTTTTTTTTCCTCTCCCAGCAGTTTCAAGTTTGGTGCACGTAATTGCAGGAGGGGGGAGGGTGGGGGGGGGGGCCCACA
>JAFBJW010000365.1:2723496-2770289 GCA_016785235.1 Pseudorhombus dupliciocellatus | reverse complement strand
TGGGGGGGGGGGGGGGCACACACGTTTTCCTCTATTAATGATCACTTGCTGTTAGAATGTTTTTTTTTTTTTTTTTTACCCCAAGCACAGGTTTCGATCCATCACATTTTTAAACTCCCCTCACAATAATTGTGATCATATAAATATTTTATATATTTTATATATGTATATTTAAAATATATATATATATATATAGTTATATATGTATATGTGTGTGTATAGTCCTAAATGATTTTGTCAGAGCGCATTGATAAAGCAGATCACTCAGAGCCATCAGAAGTATTTGATTTTCCTCCTCTTGCTCTTTCCCTTTTTTCATGAATAAGTAAATAGTGAGGCTCGTCGAAACTAAAAGATAGCTGACACAAGAGAGGACCAGATCCATCTAGCCCGCAGCTGCTCTTTAAATATTCAGTGAAAAATAATGGCATCCGTGGCATCACCTATAGTAACGTTATTATCTTCATTTCTCAAAATCAAGCCGACTGAGAGCTTCGTTTATCTTTTCCACGTAATAAATCTACTCGACTCACAGGGAGCCGGGCTCCTGTGGGACATGTTGCCCTCTTCAAACACCCGAGCCCGCTGGAGGAAGGCGCACTACTGTAAGTGCGCATTATTTACACAGGTGACATTAACAACAGCAATACTCATATTCCGCTTTAGAATAACTATAACACTAATGGTGTGTCGTGGTCCACAACTATTTACAGGTTTGATGAACACATCTTTTTATTGGCTGTACATTTACCATCACCGTCTTTAGAAAGATGGCATCTAAAGGCCTGCAACACATCCAACTTGGAAGAAAAGTATTTATGAATTTCAACCGGTTTTACTGTGCAGTCTCCCTCACTTGATGGGAAGAACATTGAGGCGTTTTAAAGTTTGCTCCGGCTGTAAATAGGTGGCGTAAAGCTCTGGGGTGGTGGGAGCGCGAGGCGAAATGTTTAAGGAAGAAATGTGAAAGCTTTATTTATCCCTGCTCAGACGAACAGACCTCTCTCCGCTGTCTTCACCGCCGCTCATCCCGCCGCGCACAAAGCGTTTGGATCTGCTGTGCGTAATCAGACAGGGAGGGAGGGAGGGGGGAGGGAGGTGGAGGGAGGAGGTGGAGGTGAATGGCAGCATGACTGAATAGCCCGGTGACCAATCAGACCCTCGATGGGCCGGGCTCCACATTTGTCCCAGCGCTGCACGGGCCCCGCAAAGTTTGTTTATTCGCGGAATGCAGTGCGCGATGAAAACGTGTTAGCAAGTGACCCCCCCCCCCCACCTCTTTTTTTACTCCTTCCTAATAATGATCAAATGAAAGTGATCGGGACGTCGGAACGCGCCGTGGACTTTTTTCCGGAGGAAGCGAACGTGAACCGGTGCCATTTTACGCACGCGAACATGCTGGCGCGACGCTGCGTTTCGGCGCACCGAGACCTCCGCTCGAAACTCTGCTGAGAGTAGGTGTCCGCCGCGCACTGCGAGTTCAGCGGAGGACGGACGGACTACACCGAGTTGGAGGAGAGGAGAAAGTTGGCCGGGGCGCACGGAGCGGTCCGGGTCGGTCCACATCTCCAGGAGGAGCAGAACGAGACAAGAAGAAGAAGAAAGAAAGAAAGAAGGAGAAAGAAAAGTGTGATCGCTGCTTGATGAATGTGAGAGATAGTGTCGCAGGCATGGACTCGAGATGCTGACATTCCCCTGTAGTAGTCGAGATAAGCGTTGACTCGGGCTAACGCAAGGGGTTAAACCGTATCCAGAGGGAGTTTGGAAGAGCCAGCCTTTCTTCCCCGTACGGATCAACTCATTGGGTGGGAGCTGAGAGAGAGACAAGAGTCCCCAGCAAATCAGGAGCTAATTGATTAAAGAGACTTCATTTGAATAGGAGGGGGGCTGGCGAGGTGCCAATCGCCTTTCAAAGAAGCCCCCTCCTGTATGATTAATCGCAGAGCATTATTGATAATCATAACGGGGCACATGCGCGGTGGATGGGCTCGATTTTACGTAATTTTTTGAGCAGGGTTTTTGGACTCATTTTTTTATTCGGCGCTCGCTGATGTGCCAGCCAGCATGTCGCGGAGGAAACAAGCGAAGCCGCAACACTTCCAATCCGACCCTCATCAGCCTTTATCGGAACACAATGGTGAGTCCTCGCCGCTCTCACAGCTCCACCGGGCATTTCACACACTTTTAACAACACTTTTTCTCCTATTTGAGGGGAAGCACTGAGCGTAAAAAGTTCCTACTTCAAGTTTGGAGCTCTCGGTAATTTGTTCATTTCTTTCCAAATATCATCGTGGGCCACTTTTCAGCAAACTTTAGTCCCTTAAATTTAAATTCTTGCAGTTAAAAAGATGATTTATTTTTTCATTTACCACTCATTTTAAACCCCAAGATGACTTTTATTCTAAACGTTACCATAAAATACTGATTTCTTTGAAGACGCCAAATGACGTTTCATTTCTCGTCAGTGTGAGTAAAAAAGTTTGAAAACTTTAAAAGCATGCGGTTCAGATTTCAACGGTGTTTTAAGGTGATATAGAGACGGAGCTGTGACCAGCAGCCAGTCCAGCCCGCGGTCCTCTCCGAGGTTCCCCCTGCGCTCGGTGCTCGCTCCCGGTGCGTCCACACGGACCACCCTGTCTCTCCTGCCGGGACTCCCCAACTTCCCCTGGGTCCCTGGACGCTCAAATAACGCAACCTGATCCTGATTTTCACGTAGAAAATATCTGACAATATCAGCTGCCGAATTTCATCTGAGAAATCGGCCCTGTGAGCATTTGGCTGTTTACACTCTGCTGGGCTGTTTTTGCTGTGAATTGGATGAAAGGAGGTCAAAGTGCTGCGAGGAGCGCAAATAAACACACAAGCTCTCCACATCCTGGAAATATCCCCTCGGTCCACTCATCGTTTGCACGTTTTTTTGCTCAACTTTGTTATAGCTGCGTAGAGAAGTCACATCTTACTCTCTCTCTCTCTCTCACACACACACACACACACTCTCTCTCTCTCACACACGCCGTTTCTGTTTCGTTGCAAAATGATGTGTGGTTTCCTCCACCAAAATTAAAATAGACGTGTTTGTTCTTCACGTCAAAGAAACTTTAGAGGAGTTTACGCCTATGGACGAGCCATCGCCTGATGTAAATTAAAACACTGAGCGGTGTTTTTGTTGCTAAAGTGAACAATACTCTCTTTTACTGGGGCTGTTGTGCCTAAAATGTGAAATCAGTTTGTACAAAGTGCCATTCAGAGCTGGAAATCCATGCAGCAGCTCTCACAAAGGCCAGCGAAACACAGGCGAGGCTTAGGGCGATGGCAAACGATCACATCTATTTTACAAGTGGAAACTAAAGCGTCAAAATAACCCCAACAAAGCCACGATGTATATAGATTGTAGGTCCACGTTAATAACCTTGAATTTCGCAACAGGACGTTGCATTGTTGCGTTTTACTTTTCTTGACCGACTTTTATAATCACGACCAAGAAAGCAATACTTGTGTAATTTTTTTGCAATTCAATCAAGTATTCTTTAACAGAATCAAGGCCTTTCTGTGGTCTGTCATGCAATGTGATCCAATTGTTTTTCAAATATTTTTAAAATTCTTATGAGAAAAAAAAAATATTTCCACACAGAATAATAATTATAATAAGAAGAAGAATAAGATGAAGACATGGAACAATACATTAAAAATCCAACTCAAGTTAGAAATTGTTTTTGGTTCACACACTCATTGGATAAGGCCTGCAAATGTCAGAAATGTGATGTAAATATCTGTGAATGTGACAGTGTATTCAGCCTGAACAGCATGTGCTGTTGTTTCAGGGGAAAGCCTCGCATGATACGATAATTTCAGACCATTTCACGTGATTTGTTCAAGGAACATGATAAGTGCAAAATTTCCCCCTGGAGCTTGTTTTTGTCTGCATTTTCCTTATAATCTGGTGAACTTGATCAAATGTTTTTTTCATCACAAACCCTGGTTAATTGCAGATGGCAAAGCTATAAATTGTGTCCAAAATGAAACCGCGTTTTAAAAGTCTTCAGCGTCTCTTTTGTGTGAAATTACAAAGTTGGGGGGACTTGTTGTCCTCATCTTGGTGGTGTTCTAGCCGAGACGCTGCTGTGTGTGGCTTGTGGAGGGTTGTGGTCGCCCGGAAATGAAAAACAGAACGTCATTGTATTAGTAGGTGAATGTCAGTGATGCTTAGGGCTGTAGTCACTATAGGAAGTCGGAGTGCGAGCCACAGAGGGTGGGATGTTGAGCTGTTTTAACCTTTGCCTGTGTCCCTCTATGTAGAGGTGAGCAGAGTTCAGGGCCCAGTGTGTTCCTCTCCACCACGCCATTGACCCTGCTGATCAGAGCTGCAGGCGGCCCAGCAAGGCCCCGGCTTTTTCCTCAAGTGTGTGTGTGAAAGTGTGAGGCCTTATCAATGTTGTGGCCATCCCCTTTCACCCTATCAGAGCGGCCCCCCTAGAGGGGAGATTGGCAGGGCAGCCCCCTTTGCACCGATGTTCTCAACAAACAGAGAGCACCCCGCTCGTCACGACGCCAGTGTTTATGTGGTGTGAGTCCAGGTGTAGCCTGAGGGACTCGTCGTGCCTTTTTTTTCTCCCTCCCCTTAAGCTTTAAGCGTGTCACCGGGCAGAGCTTCTGAGATTGGAGTCTTGTCCTGGACCACGGCAGCTTAGTGGATCCCCATCTAGTGTTCACTGGGATGAGTCCTGAGGGCTGGAGACGGTGTAGCAGAAATCCTCCTGAAGTTACAAGTGTCAAGAGGCTCACAGAGGCCCCCCGCGAAAAAATAATGTAGGAACTCTCACTGCTCGCCGTCAACTCTTTTTTTTGACTAATCCTCGCTTTCTCGCCTCTCGTACTCAAACTTTGGTCAATGTCTTCCAGGCTCTGTCCTCTGCTCTTTGTCTCTCCTAAAGCCCTGTGCACTTCCTACACTGTGTCTTCGATCGAGATTCTATGGAAGTTTTTTACTGACTTCATCTTCATGCCAGCTTGTCTTTAACTTCATTTTAATTCAAAGTTAATCCTTTGCTATTTTTGGAATTAAGCTTATTGCCAGCAACTGCGCTGTTTGCTGCAGTTGTCTTATGTGGACAGTGGACTTTCAGACACGCGTGCATTTCATTTTGATCCTTGTTTGTGGTCAGATAAAGCAGAACACCATATCGCGCCGTTAGATTGGCCGTGTAAAGATTTAGGTTATCGCTTTACAGTTACAGGAGCTTTATTGTGACTTTGTTCTCTCACATTACAAACACAATATAGAGTGACTGAGGAGGAGACTGGCCACAGCTGCAGTGAAATACTATGCTGAAAACGTTTTGATGCAGTTCCAGTTAATTATTAAAACAGATACGCACAAATGTCTTAGTAATACATTTGTTATGTTTCCTCTTCAATTTTTCCCCTGTAATTATATATTTTACTGATGGGTTTCATTTTTGAATTTTTAGCACTTTCACGTCAATAATAGCACGAGTGAAAATCTTTGATTGATTTTAAGGATTTTAAAAATGTGCGCTATGTCAAAAAAACGTTTTGTTAAGAAACAGTTTAAAGTAAATCAACACATGTAGGCACTGTAGCAATGAAATTAATTTAATATCATTGTTTCTGAAATAGTGTTTGACATTATGTTCGTTCGAAAAAATGTGTAATGCTCTGTATAGACTGAAGCGTGCACACACACACACACAGAATATGTTTTTTTTATTTATTAATGTTACATCTTCTAAAAGTGGGCGGACGAAAGTTTTTGTGTCTCCTTATTTTCCCCCACACACTGTCCATTTCCAGTCAGTCTTGAGAAAAGAAAAAAAAAAAAAGATTTAATCCTCAGATTTCTCACACTAGGAATCAAACACATTTTTTCAAAATTAGTGCTGGGTGTAGGTAGGTGGGTGGGTGGCAGGGGGATTTAACATAAAAAGTTATCATTAAAGTGGAGTCTTCCCTGTTTGCATGGTTTGGTGGTGTGAGGGCCAGGGTTTACTGTCATGGCAACTTTACGTTATCTGATGTCTGTGAGTAGAGAAACATTGAGGGAGATAATCCCTGAATTAAACAGGATCTGCTTTGAGTCGACTGAGATGAGCAGGGCCAGGCTGTGCCGACGATCCCCGCCGCTCCCATGCTGCGCGAACAATGGGAAGGCATCCTGTCTCTCTGTGGGGCAGGGCTGCACTTCTCTGGGTTTCATTTGCAAATGAATTCTTTGCTCTGATGAAAGTGTTGAGGGGCCAGAGCCACAATGAAAGGGATTCATAGAGAAATACAATTTGTAAATCAACTTGTATGTTAAACAGCAAGATTTTAGTGTGACAAAGAGGGAAAAGAATAAGGAAACTCTGGGGCACAGCAGTGGCTCTGGGGGCCGGGTGTCGTCTTGCCTTTTCACTCCCTAACTCATCTTGTGTATAAAAATGTGCAAATGAAAGCCAGTAGCCACTTTTGAATCTTAATCTCCGCAGCCACAGAAGTTGCTGTGTCTGTCTGTATTGCTTGTTCTGTTTATCAGTTTGTGATGCGCACACTCTGATAAAACACTCCACTCTTTAGTTTTGATCAAGCCATTATTTCAAACTTCTGCCACTGCTGTTTATCTCAGAGAATTTACTCATCAGTGCTTTTGTGATGATAAGGTTTGGGGGGGTCAAAGTTTACTTGCAATCTTTTTTTTTAAACGTTGTTTATCAATTACATTGCAGATATTTTAATTTGTGAAAATGATGAAAACTAAATTCAAATCGCTATTTATTTTGTGAGTCTTGTTTTTGAGTTTTGCTTGTGTTTAATATTTGAGTTAACAGTCTGGACGCCTCAGGCTCTGTTGTTCATGTCTCACTTTGATTGCAGCCTGAGTGGATACAAATTAGTTTAGTGACATAGATAACCTGTCCAAGATGCCCATAGTTGGCTGAAAATGAGCAAAGTTGACAGCAAAGTGAAAGTCTAATAAGTCCTTCAAATGCTTGATTTGCGCCGAGTGGACAAGTCGACTTTGAAGGGCATGGGATATAGGAAATCAATGCCTTTCTATGAAATTTCATTAAGACCAATGTCCTCACTTCACTCTGTTCTATATTTTGATGGATTATCTGGAGAAAATGATTACCTTTGGTTGGACTGATGAGACCCAGATGTGCACCTTCAAAGATCACTTTTAAGTAATATTTGAGTAGTTCCCATTGATTTGTATCCCGTCTTATCATGTTCAACAGGCCACTGCATTGAATAAGGCTTTTACACATTTCTCTTGGCTTATTGTTGCCTTTCGATCGTTGTTTTTGTGAGCGCATCAAGAGGATAAGTGTAAAACTGATTAACTTAAGATTAACAACAATGGAATTTGAGGAGATAAAGCTGCTTTTTCAGCTGCAGAACATTTCTAATCACTAATCCTCTGTTTCCTCTTTTTCAGGGGACACAGAACTTTGCTCAGAGGACCCCCCCTGCAAGGAGTCAGACGCCCACGTCTGTAGCAGATGTTGCGCTGAGTTCTTTGAACTATCTGATCTTGAAGAACACCAGAAGAATTGCACTAAGAATCAGTTAGTTCTGATAGTGAATGAAAATCCTGCCTCCCCCACCGGAACGTTCTCGCCGGGGTCTCCTCCCCATAATCCCGATGACCAGATGAATGACACAGTTAATAACACTGATGAAACAGAGGGCAGCGACCTTTTGGAGCGTAACCCTCTAGAAAAAGACGAATCCATGGATGTGGACATTTCCGGAATGAGCAGTGGTCATGAAGAGGAAAGCAGTCATACAGAGAGTGGGAGCCCCATCAACACAGTCAGCAATGGTGGCAGGGCCACCTCTGGCCCCGCAGTAGGTACTTCAGCTATCTCTGCCCCTCTACCTCAGCTCAGTAATCTGACTGAACTGGGAAACTTCTCCATGATCAACAGCAATGTCATAATTGAAAATCTTCAGAGCACCAAAGTGGCTGTGGCCCAATTCTCCCAAGAGGCCCGTTCCACCGGAGGCCCCAGGGTAGCAGTGCCAGCACTGATGGAGCAGCTCCTCGCCCTACAACAACAACAGATTCACCAGCTCCAGCTTATTGAGCAGATCCGCCATCAGATACTGCTACTGGCCTCCCAGTCCCCAGAACTGCAGGTGCCCCCAGTTTCTGCTCCAGGCACAATGGGGCCTGCTGCCAGCCCACTGACCACACTCAGCTCACATCTCTCCCAACAGCTGGCTGCAGCCGCAGGCCTAGCGCAGAACCTGGCCAGTCAGTCAGCAAGTATAAGCAGCTTAAAGCAACTGGCTGCAGCGGCACAGCTACCTCAGCCCAACCCAAGCACCAGTGAGACATCTCAAAGCATTAGCACACTGGGGCCATCAACAATCAATGTCCAGTCCTCTGAGAAGAGGCAGAGTCATATGAGTAGCCTCCACTCTCAGCTCAGCAACTCCTCGCTAGTTAAGTCATCCAAGCCAGCATTTGGAATAGGTAGCTTGTTAAGCTCTGCAGTCAATCCCCTTCTACCTCAGCCCCCTCCTGGAAACCCCATGTTCTCCAGCTCTCTGTCTAGTGTGGGCAGCACTGTGGAGGACCTCAACTCTTTAGCAGCTTTGGCCCAGCAGAGGAAAGGCAAGCCACCAAATGTCACCTCATTTGAACACAAGAGCAGCTCTGAGGAATCCTTTTTCAAGCATAAGTGCAGGTTTTGTGGCAAGGTGTTTGGGAGTGACAGTGCCTTGCAAATCCACCTGCGCTCCCACACTGGTGAGAGACCATACAAGTGTAATATCTGTGGCAACCGCTTCTCCACCCGTGGTAACCTGAAGGTACATTTCCAGCGTCACAAAGAAAAATACCCACACATCCAGATGAACCCCTACCCCGTTCCTGAGCATTTAGACAACATACCGACCAGCACTGGCATTCCATATGGCATGTCTATGCCCCCTGAGAAGCCTGTGACCAGCTGGCTGGACAGCAAACCAGTCTTGCCCACTCTGACTTCCTCAGTCGGCATGCTGCTGCCACCAACCATGCCGAGCCTTCCGCATTTCATCAAAAAGGAAGATCATTCGATAGCCATAACTAGCCCTTCGGTTACTGCAAAGAGTGACTCAGGTTCTGCTGAGCCTTCAGCTAAAAGTAATGATGGAGTGTCTGAAGAGGGTGAAGGTGCAACTCTGCCTACCTCAAATGAGAAAACCGAAGAAGGCAGCCACTCCTCATGCTTCATGACAAATGTAAGCTCTGCTTCAGAAAGTACAGCTGAGTACACAACGTCGAACAGCCCGCCCATGATGACCAACCCACTTATGCCCCTTATGTCTGATCAGTTTAAGGCTAAGTTCCCCTTTGGAGGCATTCTGGAGCCTCTTCATGGGTCAGAGACCTCCAAGCTTCAACAGCTTGTGGAAAACATTGACAGGAAGGTGACAGATCCAAATGAATGTGTCATCTGTCACCGGGTGCTGAGCTGCCAGAGTGCACTGAAAATGCACTATCGCACTCATACTGGGGAAAGGCCCTTCAAGTGTAAAGTCTGTGGCAGGGCATTTACCACCAAGGGGAATCTTAAGACCCACTACAGCGTCCACAGGGCCATGCCTCCTCTCAGAGTCCAACACTCCTGCCCCATCTGCCAGAAGAAGTTCACGAATGCTGTGGTTCTACAGCAGCATATCCGCATGCACATGGGTGGACACATCCCCAACACCCCTCTGCCAGAGAGCTACCCAGAGTCCATGGTCTCTGACACTGGCTCATTTGAGGAGAGAAACATTGATGACCTGGACAACTTCTCTGATGACAACATGGAAGGAATGGAGGAGGGCCCAGATAGCAGTGTGCCAGACACGCCCAGGTCAGCGGATGCCTCCCATGACAGTCTGTGCAACTCACCAGCTCCCCCTGAGATGGTTGGCCAGGAGGGGGAAGTAAAAAATGGTAATGGTCATAGTAATGAAACATTGGAGCTGCATGCCAGCCACATAAAGGCAATGGCAAATGGCTTAGTCGAGGGGGATTGCCTCACCAATGACTCCTCGTCACTGGGAGGGGATGTTGAAAGTCAAAGCGCCGGGAGTCCAGCTGTGTCAGAATCTACCTCCTCCATGCAGGCGCCATCCCCCACTAACATGCAGCCACATCTACGAAAATCCCCCAGCCTTGAAGAAAAGCAGCAGAGGGCCTTGTCCTTTGAGCACACTAGTGCAAGCCTCTTGCACTGTCACCCGTCTAACATTGGAGCCCTGGACCTGACATCTGTCAATCCCTCAAAAGACCCCATGGGTATGTTATTCCCCTTTCGTGAGCGCAGCATCGTCAAGAACACATCCTGTGACATCTGTGGGAAGACTTTTGCTTGTCAGAGTGCCTTGGACATCCACTATCGAAGCCATACCAAAGAACGGCCATTTATTTGCACGGCCTGTAACAGGGGTTTCTCCACAAAGGGCAACCTCAAGCAGCACATGCTAACCCATCAAATGAGAGACCTGCCCTCACAGCTGTTTGAGCCGTCAAACACCAGCCTGTCCTCCAGCCCAACCCCTTCCCTCCTCTCTGTCTCTATTAACAAACCTGAGGTCAATGGCTTCCTCAATAGCCTCCACCCTGACAAGGACATGCCCCCAGGTCTGGTCACATCATCTGCCTCCTCTTCCCCTGTGCTTTCCGCCGCTCCACCACGCAGGACACCCAAACAACACTTCTGCAACACCTGCGGGAAGTGTTTCTCCTCCTCCAGTGCTCTACAGATCCACGAAAGAACTCACACAGGGGAGAAACCCTTTGCGTGCAGTATCTGTGGTCGGGCTTTCACCACCAAAGGAAACCTCAAGGTAAATGATCTCGAATATTGTTTGTCTCCCTAAAGTTGTGCGTGAAAATGTTTGGGGAAAAATTAGTCTCCAAGCTGCTATTTAGTTTCATATGTTGTGTAAGAGCACTCGGCTTCAAGAGGTGGTAATGTTGTATAATTGATTAAAATAACAGCCTTGAGAGAAAGATTGCCTTAGTGGAAAGGCTGAATCATGCAGCTAATATGATTATTGGATAGAAACTCCAGAAGGTGGTTGGCTGGTAATGAGTCGGTGCTCAGAATTAAGTATCAGAGGCAATCAATGTAAACGAAGTTGATCTGTATTTCAGCCATATCAGATTTTTGGAACAAATGCCACAGGTCTAAATATTTAAGGGACTGACCTGATCTCTCAGTGATTTTTTCTAAAACTCGTGAAAAAAAAATCTGACTGGTTTAGGACATAACTTTAGAGAGCAAATACTTTTTTCCCATTTTCATCCAGCTGATACTGGAGTTATTTGAATCTGTAAATGTACTTTACATGTTTTTTGTAAAGAAATGGAAGTTGGCAGAGTTGATTTATCAGATGCAACGCTGGCCAGAGCTTGTTTACCCCAGGCCCCCAGGTCCCTTTGTGAGATGAGCAAATTAAGGCTCAGATTAAACAGCTTGTATCAGTCTTGCCAAAATAAGATGTTTACATCATGTTGGTACCGCTCTCGCCTGCTGCACACAGGGTGTGAAGCTGTTAATTCAGACTCACGCATTATTATTATTTTTTCCATTGCATCATCTCATGTGCAGCTCTTCTGGCCAAGTTTGCAAACATCACTAATTTTCATCCCTCTCATTTCTGTCTCTCTTCTCCCTCCCTCCCTTTTATTCTCCCCCCCGTCTCACTCTGGTTAGGTTCACATGGGCACACACATGTGGAACAGTGCTCCTGCCAGACGAGGCCGCAGGCTCTCTGTGGATGGGCCAATGGCCTTCCTGGGTACCAACCCAGTTAAGTTTCCAGAAATCTTCCAGAAAGACATTGCATCAAGGGCGAGCAACGGGGACCCGGCCAGTTTCTGGAACCAGTACGCTGCAGCCTTCTCCAACGGCCTTGCCATGAAGACAAATGAAATCTCTGTCATCCAGAATGGAGGCCTCCCACCGATGTCAGGTGGATTGGGAAATGGGGGAAGCTCTCCTATCGGCGGCCTGACAGGCAGCCTAGACAAGCTACACAGCATGGAGCCCAACGCGGCTCTCGCTGGTCTAGAGAAAATGGCCAACACAGAGAACGGGGCCCACTTCCGCTTCACGCGGTTCATGGAGGATAATAAAGAAATCGTCACCAGTTAGAGTGTTTGTCCCGAGCTGCACGCAGACACATGAAGATGCCCGAGGGCATACTGTACACACATGTAGACACAGAAAAGAAAAAAAGAAAGAGAACAAGACAGGGACAAAATCAACTGAACTGCTTCGCTGACCATTGAATCTTTACGAACACAAGTGTGAAGACGAGTTGCTTTTTTGTACAATGTACATGTTATAGTTTTACGGAGCTTATTTATTAGTGAGTATAACCTTGCTTGAAACCAAGTGGCAGCATTAACAGTTAGGTTTTTGTTTGTTTTAAAGGCAGAATGGGTCTGTATGGGGGATTAAAAATGTGCTTTTGAAACTTAGAATATCTGGGTAGATAACCTTACCTTGGCATTAAGTTATTTTCTGTCTGTAGTAGCTATAACCGAACTGTTGATGTTCATGTGATGCATTAGCCCTGTAATAAGCAAACAGTTTTGCTGTAAATAATGTACACTGATCTTCTGTAGATGGTCTAACATCTGTGTGTCCATGCTCCCCCACCCTTCATCAAAACAAAACAATGAAAATCAGGCAAGGGACTAAATGATGCTGTAGTTCCTTTCTTTCCAAATCTTATTTACTTGTATTTTATTTAAGGAAGACAAAACATTGAAGTTTGCTTATATTTCAAGGGTTTCTTTAGTGTTAACTTGTTTTGTTGTTGCTGTTTCTGTGTATTGTACTTTCTACTTTTTTCTGTTTACTTCCATATTTTTCCCTCGATCTCTTTTTTCCGTGGCTCGTATCGTGGTGTTGTTGAAAAGCAAGACAGTTGCAAAAAGGGGAACATTCAGTCTGGCCTATTACCTGTTTTTTGGAACTGAGACAGCCAATCAAATGAGCAGGATCCTCCTTAAATTTTTTTTTTGTTATTTTTTTTCTTAGCTGGATTTCCACATTGCTGCTAAGTCCCAGCATCCTCAATGACATCAAGTGCAAAGTTATAGTGTGTCGAAGCTTCTGGTAAATCCATTCAGATGTGGAAATGCAAACTCCCTCGCAAGAAAAATGTACATATAACTCACGCAAGAGAAGTCCATCACGGCCTGGGGACAAAATGATAGTGTTTTTATAAATATAAATATATATTGGGTTTGAAAACCTTCGGACTGTTACATGCACTTTCTTGGAAAGTTGGAAGATCTTTATGGGTCCAGTTTCTCTACACTTTAATACCTACTAACAACTAAGATACTGTAATTCTTTACTCTAATAATCAAATACATCAGTTTTCCAAAAGAGTCACGGTTGTGTCTGTGTGCTTTTGTTCCCATTTTGTTTTGTCTTACCATTGAAATATATGTAAATATATATTTTCACTCATCAAGCGTTTAAAAAGAAAAAAATGAAAGTGAAATAAAGTTTTTCCTGGTGAATGACTTGTGCTGGTGGCCGCTGTGCAGACACTCAGCAGCAGCACAGACGGAGGATTCAGCCTCCGACAGTTCGAGCTGCTCCTTCATTTCACATCATCACACCGCCACCGCATCATTTCCCTGAAATCACCAATTAACCGCTGATTGTGTGAATCCGAGGAGGAGCTCCATGTCTGCATTCCTGCGCGTTTAATGCATTTTATTTTTTTCTCAACGGGGGAAAAAAATATACAAATATTTTCTTAAGCTGGCACAATTCAGTGTGATGGGTGTTTCTGAGTAATTACTTTTCATGAAGAAAGCGGCGGTCTGGTTAACATCTCCACAAAGCTCGAAAAGAAGTTGTCACAACGATCACACGCTTACAGCGGATCAAACCTCTGAAGGCATCCGCTCCTTTTACTTTATTCAAACTGAAGAAATCTCGTCTTTTGTATTTCAACAGCTGCATTTCATTTAACACATCGCTGCACATCCTGCAACACAGGATCTGTTCATGTCTGTCCGGCCGCTCTCCTCCTCCCTCTCCTCCCCTCCTCCTCCTCCTCCTCCTCTGCTCCTCTTCTCCTCCTCCTCCTTCTTCGCATGCAGCCGAATTGGCCGATATTTATGTTTTATATTTCAAGACATCTTCTGTCGAACTCGCACATGTGCTCTGCGGCTGCTCCGTGCTGTGCATCTGCTTCTTCCTCACACGATCCTGCAAAGACTCAAACGGAGGTGCTGCGTTCACACACACGGTTGCTGTTGTTGATTCAATGGAAATTTAACAGATATTAATTCGAATATTTAAACGTCGATATGTTTGCAGTATTATTTAATGATGGATGTTAAAATATGTATTGCTATTATTGTTATTAATAATAACGCTGTTCATTACAATATCAACATGTTTATTAAATAAGAATTCATAATTTAATCGTGCCTATTTACGCAGTTTTTGTTTACTGTAAACCGTCCATTTAAATCTGTAGTATTCATTATTTTTACATTAGTTAAACGTGTATGAAGAAAAGAAAATACACAAAATACCTTTAATTTTATGCATTATAGAAACAGATTTGTATTAATTTAAATGCTCTGTGTATTTTCTTGCATTACATATATAGCTATATACATATATTAGGCTTCTAATATTTGTTATATTACTAAGTTGAAATATTTTATTAAATAATATTTACTCATATTTATAAATGAATGAATAGTGTGTGTGTGTGTGTGTGTGTGTGTGTGTGTACGTGTGTGTACGTATATACAGGAGTGTAAATACAAGCTTTATCTTTGTGAGAGTGGTCCCAGCACTAGCATCTTTGGTGTGGGCTCTTCCCAGTCGGCTGCTCGCTCACGGTATCGATTGAGCTGTGCAGTATTACAGAAACACTTGAATCTCAGGTGGCAGGAATGTGTACAATTGATCTCTTCCACTGTGGCTCCCAGCAGTGGCTTTTTGCTCCACAACACAGAACACCACAGGAAGAGCCAGGGCGAACACGCTGAAACACAATCGCCACAGACCGAGAGGGGCTGTCCTGCTCACTGTCACAATTTAATGTAGCTAGAGAGTTTGTTCTCAGGGTACTGAGATTCTTCACAATTTGCACATTATTACATTCATCCATAAGATTCACATAGAGCACACACACACATAGTTCACTTGTTTACATGCTGGCATATTTGGATTCACTGGAATGTTTTCATCTGGTGATCAGCCTGGGTTAAACGGCTGCCCCGACTCTTGCTGCAGTGTCTGGATGGGAATCATCAGCAGAGAAACATTACACTCTTTAGCTCTAAGCCACTCTTGTCCACTTACTGCACACTTGAAGGTTCATTACAGGCCCGGCCTTCAGCAAGGGTTGTATGCACAGCTGCACACACTGCAAAAATATGACCATTATTTTCCAAGTGTGACATCACAATATATTAGAACTTGACTGGACAAGCTTATCTGTCAAATGTATCAGTTATGTGCTTTTATTATTATAGTGCATGCCATGCCAAGGAGAAATAAGGACAGAAAAATAAATGTGTTCTGAAAAAAATAAACTAGCTGACATCGTGTGTGTATGTGTAAAAGTGGGAATAAAACCAACGGCAGCATCCGCCGTAGGAGTTGAAATCAGGAGTAAATCTATTTATTTTCTCTCTCTTCCCTTTGCAGTGTGTGCAGGTCAAGTTGAGATGAAGCTGGGCTGCACGGAGGCGATCTTGGGAAGCCGGCGCCCCCTCCCACATGCTCGCTGTTGTGCTGTCAGCCCTCCTGAGTCGATACAAACTGTAGCCTGCGGGCCTGGCCTGGGCTCCCCACTGAGGCTCCGGCCCACCGCTGGGAGATCAAAAGACCCACAGAGAACAATGGTGAGCCTCATTTATGGCGGCCGGAGCTCACTCCCCATGAAAGCCCCTCCACACCTGCCCACACTGTCAGTCATGCTCAGGTGATGGATGCGCTCAGAGGCCTGCTGTCTGTGGGAACATGCTTCTTTGGTGTTTACACATATTGTTTCATAAGAAGCACGTAGACAACATGTCCCAGTGTCATCTCCTCTGAACATGTCAAATGAAACACAGATTCTGCCTCGAATTCTTCTGTGTGTTATTATCTGTGAACATTAACTGTCTTGTGCTGCTTATAATTCCCCCTAATATGCCTTGAAATTGCAGTTTGTTGAACAGAAAAGTGATTATTGGTTTTGTTTTATGTTTCCGTAAGCATTGCTCTAATTTGCGCCGTCACTCTCCTGCAGCCATTTCATGCTGGTTTTATCTTCCTGTGGTTCTCCTTGTGCTTCCTGTGGAAAATGGAGCCTGTCTGCAGCGTGTACACAGCTGGATGGAAGACAAGACCTCCAGATTGTAAGTACAAACATGGAAGTCGGATTTTACGGCCTGTACACTCTCACACTTATCACACTCCAGTAATCAAAGGAAATATCCATCCAGCCCCAAAAAACCTGATACTTCTTTTTTTGCCCTCACTTTGCTCCTGTTTGTTCTCCATTTAAGTTCTGCTTTGGTCTTATGAGGGTTTGGAGATAGTCTTTGCATGGTTTATTTTTATGGTGCGGCAATGGAGACTGTCCAAATGTCAAGGTCATTTATCTTGCAGTTCATCCGCTCTCTGCCTTTTGTGTGGTGAGAAAGAGAGGCGCAGGCCCATATTGCATTTCATGACCTATTGTGTCAAAGGAGTACCCAGACAAACAGGTGGGAGCCCTAATGTGAGCTCCTGGTGGAGCGGACTCTCCAAACTCTTAAATAAGGCACTCATGCCTGCAGAGCGGCCGCAGTGCTCTGTTTCCCCCGTCGACGGCTAGGAACCTTCAGGGATGCTAATGAACATACAGTCAGGGCTTGTCTCATGCACAGTGCTCCCGCTATCAGCGTCCCCCACTTTATCATCACCACCGAAATTGCGGGGCCGTTTCACTGGGCTTTTACAACAGGGGAGACATTTAGCCCATTATGATGCTAATTCTTTAAAATTTGATGTCTGAGGTTTGTTCTTTCAGGTCAGGGTGGGTTTATGAGACCGGCTCCTTTGACGGACTACAAGCACCTTTTTTGTTATAGCGGAAGAAAAAGAAACCTGTGGTCACGGGGGTTTGTCCTCAGTGCCCCTAAAGGCAAATTTAATTTAATGTGCATTTCCATTTTAAGATGAATCACATGTTTCCCTGTTTTGTACAGTAGAATGGAGACAGATCGTCTTTCTTTTGGTTTTAAAGAACAGCTTTGAGATTAAGTAGGCTGATTGTAGCCCTTTCACCATCAGAATTACGGTTGGTAACCTTAGCCAGGCCTGTCTGCTCGGGGGCTTAAACACACAGAGTTGGGGACACTCTCTGCTAATGTCATCTCACAGATACTGTTTCCTCATCACAGTCTTACCTCCAGTCCCACAACCTCTGACACTCCTTCGAATTCTTTCTCACAGTGTCAAAGCATGCTAGTGAGATGGAAAGATATTCCACGGACAGAGATATTGATATTGGGCATCAAGATGGGATGTCAGGGTGACTCTGAAGAAGCCCTTCAGCCCCTTGTCAGGTGTGTTGGATTCCATAGGTGCTCCGCAGAGATGTGTCTTGAGTTTATTGAATTTGTCATTTTCGGCCTGGGAGTGAAAAGGGCACCTGTGTGCTGCCGTAAGCCTCCGCACCAGGACCGCCACTCACATCACGCGGTGACAGATGATGAGCAGGGATAACCCCGAAGCTCTACATGTTTTTTTTTTTGTTTTTTTGTGAAAGCAGTCCATCAGCGTGTGCGTACATTATTCATCAGGCATCAGGGAAACGGCTGAAAAGGAAATTTACTTTGTCAATTTTCACATTAAAAGCACAAAAGAAAAAGTCACCCAGGGTTACGGCAAGAAGAACGCAGCTATTTAAGAGGCAGGATCTGTGCTCTGTGAGACTCAAATTGAAGACTGTTGTAGCTGTGGATACTGGCCACCCACATCAGTGATAGATCAAAGCGATGGTCTGCTACAGAAGCTGCATATTCAGTGACGTTATTGGAGTGCGATAGCTTCTCCTACCCAGTCACTGACTGTGGGAAAATAAAGACGGGCCGATAGAGATTTTGCTCCGTTCTGCTGTCTTCATGGGATTTTGCGCCGCTGTACGGTGCACGGTATCTGACGGCTCAGGATCACAGGTCTGCCACCCACTCCTTTAGAGACTCCTCGCTCCTTTGGCCATCGCCAGTTTTCTCAGAGGACGTCATGTTGTACAGGCGGGAGGAAAGCGGCTTCCTCAGTGAAACCTGCAATCAAATGCCAGATAAGCAAAGCATTAGGTCATGGCAATTCCCACAATGTGCTGTTTGATATGGAGATGTGTGTGTGTGTGTGTGTGTGTGTGTGTGTGTGTATAACTCAATTGCACCAGCAGACCTACGCGTCTGACTCCCACAGCGCTTCGCATTAGAGCATCCATTAAATGGCTTATGTTATGATTACACAATGCCAGGCACATGTAAAGGTGTGAGTGTGTGTGTGGCCCTCCCACCTCATGCTCAGTTGAGTCAGTGCCACCTGTGATTAATAAGAAATATCCCATATCCTGCAGGTTAATGTTTAATCAATCATCTGGCAGAGAGTCTAAATGGCCCAGTTGATTTTTAACCATTGCATCCCGTTAATACACTGAGGGGTTTATGCAGCCAGAACTCATTATTTCTGCTCTCAGCTAATGTTTATCAGTGTGAGGTTAGAACATTTGACTCCAGGCCTGCTTGTTTTGCTCTCTGTAAAAACTTGAACAGGAACATAATGTTCTGAAATGAAAGAACGTGACGGCACAGCAGTGATTTCATGTATCTCAGAACGAGGTCGACAGGAAGATGCAGATGACCGGTCATTTTCGGCTCGTATCGAAAACATTATTCTCTGGAGACGTGCGTGTTGTTGTGAATGTGTCTGAGCAGAGATTCTTTCCCTGCACCGTTCATGTGTGAAGCCCTTCACACAGTCCAGATCCAGTCCTCTGGACTTCCTCCGGAGGTCCTGTCTGAGGCCAGATAAGGACGACAGTTGACAAACAGCTGTCTTGTTTGTTCTGTGTGACTGTATAAAAGTTGAGAACATTAATCAAATCGAAAGTATAAAAAGAGTAATATCCATATGGCGCCTACTGCCACTTTGTGACTTGGCTAAAGCACCCGCTCTATGAAATCAACACCCCACTCAGCAATAATGCTCTCAGAGGCCCGGCCAGTTTACTAAATAATCGATCCAAATAAAAGCAGCAGATAAAATTGACTGACCCTCATATACTTAATTATTGCAGCTATTTGACCAAATAGCATTTTTCAGGATGCTGTGTGTCACAGGCCATCAATATTCCTTTAATCGCTGTTAGTTATTGCCCCACTTTGTTACTGCTGCGGATGGCCCGTCTCCAGTGGTCAGTTTGGCCCAGGGCAGCAGGGGAATGAGATGCTAAATGGTTGCGCAAACAATTTGATTATGCTGTTTAATTCCCGTCATATAGATCTGCCAGGCCCTGCTGATGCACTCGTTTCAGCGGGGTTGTACAGCAGAGTGCTGACCCGCGTGCCTCGCACCAGCCGCACTGAAAGAGCTGCTTTTTACATCTGTGGCCTCTGGATCAATAGTGGCCGCTCTGTGGGTATGTAGCGGTGTTTTACATATATCACCCCTCAGCCCTGACCTTTCAGCTCCCACATGTTAGTGATGATGGAGCCAATCTTCAACGTCCGGGATCACAAATAAATGTCGAAAGCGTTATGGATACCCGACCCAATGGAGTCAGGTCGAAAAGATCAGGTTGGACAAAATATTTGAAATTCAGTTTGTATTTTGTGGCAGCTCAGTCACGTTCGCTAGTCTGGTTATAAAATCTCCACATGTAAAACAGGAAATACATGTGTGTGTCAGGTGCAGGCTCAGATAGTTTTAAACTGGGGGGCTAAGCTGCACCTAAAGACGCCACGGGGCCCCTGGTCCTCTGAGCCAAGGTGTTCAGCACCAGGCCAGTTGAGGGTTAACTCTCCCCCCTCGAAACAGACCACCTCAGCCAAGTGAAAAATGAGAAATGAGGGCAAGCTCTCAGGCCCACTTGCCCAGTTCCCAAAATTAACATTTCAATTCAAAACCAATAATAACGCATTGTGTCTGGCATGAATGAGTGCTGCTGCAAAGGGAAGGCGATACCTCCTGTTCCTGTGTCACTGAAAAAGCTCCTTCATCTTCTGCTAAAGGGCCCACACAGTCTGAGGTCAGCCAGTCAGCCTTGGTTACACTGCACAGGCATGCCTGGGTGCACGGCTCAAACTTCCCGGTGCCTTTACAAAAGCCAGGAACTAAAAACACACACGCATAGACATCTACGCGCACACACACGCGAGCTCACAGACATGCATAGAAACGCTCATATCACGCATGCAGTTGATGGCTCTTAAGTTTTGCCAAGGACTACTTAGCTCGTTCAAACAAAGGTTCACTTTTGGTGCTTTGAACTGAGTCGCAGTAGCTAACCGCAATATCACATGGCCACTTCATCCTCAGCAGCATATTATGATTTGAAATATAATCGTTGCATGAGGGTAAATAATCTCAAGATGTGCATTCCTCCTGCTTCCCCTGCTGCTGGTGAGTCAGAGCTGCCTTCATGGAGCCGTGACACCTTATCTGCTGGATGCTCAGCGTGAGACGTGTCATATCTGGAGTGTACTCACTGTATGTATCTGTTCATGCCAAACGCTCTGATATGCTCATTGACACCAGATCCCAGGCACTCAGCAGGGCCCGCGGAGCAAAACGCTGTGTCGAGAGGTTTTCGGGCATCTTGGCTTTTGACAATGGGATTGGGAGCCAGGCTGTGGCAGCTCTGCCAAGAAGGTGTCAGAGCCAACCTCCGCTACATGCTCGCCGCCATCAGAGAGCAGATTACCCGCCTGGGAGGTGAGAGAGAGAGAGAGAGAGAGGGACACGGGCAACAGTCTACTGAAAGTGAAGGGGTGTGAGACTCTATCTGCTGCCTGTCTGCCCCATGTGATAGGAGCTGTGTTAGTCTGAGTGAGTCCTTACATGCAGCATGCTGGGTACAGACAGGAGGCCTGTCTGATTGTGTTAATCTTCTGCTGCCGATGTTTCACCGTAAATGCTGTTTTACCACTTTTACACATCGGTCAAGTCTCCAAAACCTGGTGGTGCTGTCCTCATCTCGCTGGTTGCATCCTGAGGCTAATGCAGGAATATGCAAACACAGTCTCTGCACAAAAAAATGGGTAGTTTTGATCGAAATTGTCGCGCGTAAGACACAAATGGACATTTTCTCTATAACATTTACACACTGGCTTCAGAATCTTTTTAGATCTGTCCAATGTGTTTCAGAGAGTTGTTTTAGCTGTTCAGGATCAACATGATCACAAAAATGTGTTGTGGTTTTTCTGAAGCCTCAGTGTTGGGAGCAAAGCAAACTGGAGCAATCACATCCTGAAACAGACTCGGGAGCGATCTGGATAATTGTGCTGCTGCTTTATCAGAAGATGAAACTCTTTGTTCCTGACAGTTCTCAGGATTGGACAGATCCATTGGACTACTTTTTTTTTTTTTCAAGAAATGACAGGATCACAAAACCCTTCTCACTATCCAACATTTTATCCTGTGCTGTAAAATACCAGTGTATAAGGAATAATACTACATCAGCCTCAGTACTCACTACTCTGTAACTGAAGCAGCTGAAACAGCCACAGCACAAACAACCTCAACTGTGAATCAAGTGATCTTCTTTTATTGTGAAAGGCACCATTCCAGTAAATGCCCCAAGGAAAAAAAGAATCAAAGAGATGCCGCCCCTGACATCATGTGTGTGTGTGTGTGTGTGTGTGTGTGGCTTGATGTAATAAACAACACAGGGCCTTCTACAGTGGGATGGCACCAGACTGGGCTCTGTTGCACAGAGAACCTAAAAGTACGCCATAAAGTTGGGATACAGCCCAAATGACAAGTCTACCTTGATCGATGTGACGTTTTATGAAATGCCCCCCCCCCCACGGCAAAGAAAGCATCTTTTGGCGGTCAGGGCTGACATCCATGCTCCCAGCGAAGAGGCCAGCTCCACTAATAAGGCGCTGTTGGGATTGCTGCCCGCTTAGGTTGTCAATGAGTCTGTCTTGATCTGAGGATTAGGCCAGTCGTTCCAATTACAGCCTGGTGCCTTGAGGTTTGTCAGGCATTGACACAGACGCCTGTCGATGGCCCTGGTGCATATTCCAAGACCCCGCTGAGTGACAGGCGCCAGCACGGTGAGAGACAATGATGAACAGTGTGTTCGCATGCGTGTGTGTGTGTCAGTGAAGCGTGACACTGACTCTCGATGACAGTCTATCCGACGCAGAGGAAGTGTGTGAGCGTGGACACTAGCATGAGAATGGCGATGCATCGGTTATCTATTACCTGCTGATGTGAGGGGGTGTTGCATATGTACTGGCGTGTTACGAAGTGTCGCGGTGATGTGAAAGGTGAGCAGTGCATGTTTGACTCCGTCTCCGTGCTGCCACCTTCCTCATGGCTACTGATGCTATTCATTTGTTGTCATCGGTCTACAATGTATTCCAGGAATTATTTTGCGATCAAATACTGTTATTATTTTTTGTTTCCTTGAATTTTTTTGGTCTTGTCTGCATTTACTTGGCTCTGTAATCTGCGATGTGTAATGTGCGGTATACGGTCGGCGTTTTAGATTTGATCAAAAATATGAGAAGAAAATCCAAAGTGAAGAAAAGTGGACGAGCAGCTCGGAGACGTCCGTGGAAAACAAGGAGGGTATTTGTATCTGTTCCTCTCGATGAGGGGCTCAGCCTGGATGATTGCAAAACATCAGCGCAAATGGCAGCTTGCAGCGATCATATCGACACCAAGACCTGATATTTATTGTTGATGTTTCCCCGCTATAGCTGGTGTCACATAAGTTTCACTGTGTGTAGATGGGAATATGAAAACCATTCAACCAGACAGCAGCAGGATTGTGACTCACTTTTTTCAAAATAAATAAAAAATAAATCGTACTAGGTTCGGGTGCCAAGATTTTTTACCATATCAGTATGGAGAATTTTCAGCATATAATTTAAATACAGCTGTGATATTAACATAATTAATTCATAATTTTAAAAAATTACAATAGATGATAATGAAAAAAACAATCAAAATAAAATAAAATCTTTAGCATGATTATGTAAGACCTAATTAATAATTAATAGTTTTCCTAAATGTTCAACCTTTTCCTCGTATATATTTTGATGCTCTATGAAATACATGGGCTGCTGCTGGCAGGTGCACTGCGTCCTCTCAGCACAGACATGGCTGCTGATGTGTGTCTAAAGCTCAGCCTCAGAGCAGCACCCAGTAACTTGACATGGCTTGGCTGGACTCAGCCACCTCTCATCTGGTCATCTCCTGCTAAATCACCCCCCCTTCCTCCCCACACACACACACACACGTGCTTGTCGCCTGGGAGGCCAGCAGTGACTTTACACCCACAGAGGAGGGTCATGTGACTGCTGTGTCCCATGTTTGATACTTAATATTCACCACCTGGTGTTATTTACATGCCATTAAATGAGAGACGGATGCTGCCCTCATTGACTCTGTTTAACCGATGCTGGACAAAACAATCAGAAATCCTCTTTGTGCATTTTAATTTAAACTCCAAACTGCATCAAGTCAACCTCCACATTTCATCGTCGCCCATCGCTCCATCTCTTGCCAGGTGTAACGTTATCCAGGGCCAACGTTAGCAGGCTGTAATTAAATATGAATGGGGCCCTGTTGGTAGCTCAGCCAGTTTGTTTGCCTGGAGAGGAAAGCTCATCAAATCAGTTGTGTTGGTGTCACTCTACACGCTCATAACACTCCATGACAGGGAATCTCGGTGGTCCTGTGTTCAAAAGGGGCTCGGAATCACCTATATTTAGAGGTAATGAATTTGAAATAACTTGCAAGCTTGCACTTTAATGAGCGCTGGCCTGATGAAAAAAGGGGCTCCGTGCCACCCTTCATCCCTGAGTCGCACAAAAACATTTTCAAATTGCACACTGGCACTGATAATTCATTTATTCTCTGTAATTAGATGCTGACCAGGGTTAATATGTAGGGTGTCATTAAATGGAAATGTAGAGTTGTAAAGGGGGACTGTATGATACAGGGAGTCTTTTCTATAGAGCTACCCAGATTGTGAGCTCTTCTTCTCGCTGGGAGGGACCTCCTTTATTTGAGGCAACTCAAGCATGAATTCTGCGAGAGAAAGATTGGGGACAGTTATATTCACTTGTGTTTGTTGCCCGGTTGAATGAAATGACCTTTAAGATAAAGCAGATCTCTTGAGCAAGTCAGGTGAAGAAAAGGCCACAGGAATAGGGCAGATGTGGTGAAAGGAACTTTTTAAATTCGACACTGAGGGACGGCTGCTAGACCATGGATAGTTAAAGGACTGCTGTTTGCTGGTAACCCTGCTCTGCCTCCATGACAATGCCTCATGGTAGGAGGCGCCCACTGTGGACACTCCTTGTTGTTGTCAGACAAGACTGAACACCAGGGAAGGGCTTTTTTTTTTTTATTATTATTTTCAGAGTAACTGTTGAGGAAAAGTCTTGTGATGAATTTGGTTGGGAGAAGCCAGCAGCGGAATAATGCAAGTTAATCTAGAGTCTGGTCAATTAAGTTGCTCCTTCAGCCTCCATTCATGAGAAAGGCCTGTAATTAGTCTCCCTAAAGCAAAGGTATTTTCTTTGGATGGGTCCATCTGGGTTCCTCCTGACTCCTCTGGAGAGCCTGTGGCTTCAGGAGAGGCCTGTGAGCCGCGTTCGCCCAGCGAACAGCTAAACGCGTCCCAGAGAGGAGCCATTAAAAAGAGGAAGAATGTGGAAGTACAGTCAGTGATAAAAACAACAAAATGAGCCCTTTCAGTCACGGCCCACTTTTTGTTTTTCTTGGTCGTCTGGTGTTCGCTGGGCTGTGCCGCGACTCACCAGCTTCGCCACCTACAGTGAGGGCAGACTCCGGGCTGCCCGGGTACTTTTAGCAAGGAAGTTAATCATATACCTCAGAGCAGCGCACACAAGAAAAGCGGTGTTTGTAAACCTGCCCCCACGGCTCTGCCCATAATTGGCTCTACAAGTGACTGCCTCGGCTTCCTGTCAGCATTATATCTGTGTTCACACCAGCCCAGCTGGTACGACATTTGTTCCTTGGAAACATGGCTGCTGTTTTGATCTTTGGACTGTGAAAGCAAAGTAGCTCTCACAATGGTCGTAATGTGTGGAGGATTTTCCAGGCTGTGGAGGAAGCCAGGCAAAAAACGTCCTGCTGCCTCGGTCTCAGGGTGATGAACAGAACTCTGGTGACGTTGTCGGTGCTTGTTTCCCTCTTTTGTTACGTCTGTTTTAGCAGGCTCAAGCTGTGTTCCATCAAGTCTCATCGCAGATGTAACTTTTCTTCCATTCACAGCTTGTTTTTATATATTTATAAAAGTTGAACTTCCACCATATAAAAATACAATAAAGTTCAAATTAGTGAACTTTTTCTTTAGTTTAACATCTGAAAGTGCCTAAAACCTCTAGAAAAATGCATCAGTATATATAAATATATATATTACCCCTGACAAGTTCCTGTTACAATCCAATGAAGCATATTTCATGGCTCCCTCATAGAACAAACATTTACAAAGCCACTTGTTTGAAATCATGACAAATATATGGTTTCATACATGCATTTCTTTTTCAATTCAAAACACAGAGCAGAACAAAAAGAAAGAGTCAAAAGGGCCTGACATCTTTTCTTCTGCACCAGCAAACAGATTGTTATTAGGAGGCAGCAGGGAACTTTTTTTTGAGGTCGACACATGGCACGAATCCGCAGATTAAAACTGGAAATGTTAAAATACTGCTGGTGACACCTCGACGTGTGGAGGGATGTAACTTCCTGTGCAGCTGTCAAGAAACACTTCCCACCACCTCCCAGGCTGCTGCGCTCAGATCTGCACCTCAGCCCTGCTAATAGAGCGTGACAACAAAATGGGAGGGGGGGTGGAAAACATTTGGAAAAATGTAATGTGCTCATAATTAATCCTAGCAACCTTAAAATCCGAGGTTAATGATAAATCTGTAATAGCAAACATTTGTATGTTACACATCTCTTTGATTTCAGGGCAGATTTAATTGTGCCTGTTTACTTTGGTGTTTTTTTTTTTTTTTTTTTGATAAAAGCTTCAGAAACTGCTCATATTTCAGATGATTACTGCATCCTCTCTGGTTGCTGATTAATGCAGGGAGCCTGAACCTTGCGTTTGTTGTTCTTTAGGAGCGTGCATGAGTTTTTGGACAGGTACCAGGAAGAGTAGTTTGAGTTGCAGCCGTCAGGCACCACGTTGTTTGCACCACGTCTGATGAAGAATCGCTCCTCTTCACTCATACGGCTGAATATGACTGGTTCCTGCCGCGTCTCCCATTTATAGACAGACTGGATTTGTTTGGGATTTTTTGGAAAACCACACTCTGATGAACATCCTGCCCGAGACGTTTAATTGTGGCTGCTCCGTTTTGTGCACAAGCAACGCGCTGCCTTTTTAAGACTTGTTTATTCAAAAGCGTCCACATGTTGATTTTCCCTTCCTTTGGCCCAGGCACAGTTTTCATGAATTCATCAAGTGTATTGTGAAAGGAGCGGAGCAGAGATGTGATGAATGTATTCCAAGGGTTTTCTGAAGAATTCTTTATTTTATAAACTGTCATTTATCATAAATTAAATCTGCAAAACTTCTCACAGCAGGTTTGGATCGGGTTTGCCAGAAACCTTCTGACAGTCCCATGCATTCCAACATCTACTGTAAATAACAAACTTCTTTTGATCTTGTCACTCGTTTGCTTAACTTCTCTTATAATTCCTTTAGCAGGATTTAATGCACATACACTGTAATGTCGATTGGAGCCAGTGAAAACCTGGAGGGTTATTTGACCACTGGAAAGGAACTTTACTTTGGGATAGGGGGCGTAATAATAAAGAATGAGCACAAATAATACTTTGAAATGTATGAAGGGACACCTCAGTCATAAATAGCAGTGAGGCTGGATATTGACTGTGTTCTCCCACACCGATTTCTCCTGTGGCTGTAGGCCTTTGTCTTCCTCTCTGCCAACGTGCGGCCGTAATTGAATTGTAAACAACACCCACCATGTTATTATTTACTGCGCCACGCCGCTCAAACCATTGGAGCAGCCGTCGCCTCTGCCACCGGAGCAGAGCTCTGAGTCACTTTGACGTGTTACCTAAAAGGCAAGTGAAAACAATATATGGCCAGCTCATCCATAAGTCATGGCCTTCGGGTGCAGCACCGGTGCGTCCCACAGAAAGGGGCTTTATGAATGGCTCAAAGTCTGTGAATGATAACGGTCATTAATATGTCCATTGAGGTTCACCACATTCATGCCACATATCAAATCCCCTTTGAATGAGATCAGTTCCCTCCTGTCAGAGCCCATTAGATCCGTCCCACAGCCCCAGTGGCCAGCTGACAGGGGAGAAACCCTAGCCCCGGCCTAGCACCATTAGTATTAGAAAATGAGCAATCAGCTGGAATGAAGCGCAAGAGGAGGGGGAACTTCAGCGCCGATGCCCCATAGATACGGCACAAAATGTGTCAGAGAGGCCTGGCGCTCTATAAACAGCCACATACTCCACCATATGAACACGCCGCTCACCACCAAGTTTCTTTTAAATCCAAACTCGTGTCCTTCTCGTGTGTCTTTGAAAAGCTGCAGAACTCGAACCACTTCCCCTCTGCCGAAGATGTTCCGGCTGCTCATAGAAAATTGTGTTGAACCTCTTTGACTTTGCGAAATAATTGAGTTAAAACACTCGATAAAACATTAATTAGCTTAGCGGTCTGGAGCAGATAACATAGATAAAACCCTATGTAATTCATATTGATTAGAATATGCACATTGAGCGTAACCTCTTAAGACAAGTTTTCCTTATTAAATGGACACAAAGCCGAGGTCATTATTCGTACAAAGAAAGAACGCTTTAGATTTTATCTTTTCACATAAAAAGGTTTGATTGGATTTCTTTCTGAGGAAGCGGCACAATCTATTTTATTCTGGTTTGATTGTATTACCTCTTAATTAGTTTGTATATTGAGTAGAACAGCCCTTATTGATTCGAGGTGCATTCATTTGCATTGCAAAAATCCCCTTTAATCCAATATAATCTCATCCTTACTCAAACACATCAGACTGCATCTTTGAGTCTCTCCGATGCTGCTTGTTTTGCAGCTCGTGCCTTTGACTCGTCTCAGGGTTAATGCAACCTCTTTGGAAGAAATTAGAGATCGCATCCTGTATGTAAAATCATTTTCCTAAATCTGGCCGCTTATTTAAAGGAAGTTACACGCAATTTCAGCGTGTTTCATGTGGAGAATTGCATGTTGTGTGTGGTAATTTATGCGTCAAGTGGAATAACAAGCTGTGGTGGTTTCACGTGGCTCTGTTGTGGGGTTTAATTTCGAGCTGTTTCAGTGAATGATTGGCCTTCGTAGGTGTTGTGTGTAAATCTGACGCTGAACACCCGCGGAGCCGGCGAAGACGTGTCACACAGGCATCAGCATTGGAGGCGTCAAATCCCTCCCACCCGCCCGGCACACAGCAGCAGGCTTAACAATTCTCTGTAATTAACCTCACCTGAACTTTAATGGCCCACCTCCGGGACCAAGGGCCCCGGCTGTGTAAAATTACTGTCACACATGGAGCCGAGGGGGAGCCCTGCCGCAGCGGGTGTGTTCCACTCAGACAACTGAGAGGAAAAATGGACCCCTGTGTAACACCTAATACCACCAACACCATGTCAGAGCGCTCGCAGACATTTTGAGGGTGGAGAGGTGGGGGCTGGTGGTTAGGAGACTCTTCCAAAAATGACTCACACCATGGTTTCCTGATCAGCCACCTCTGTGGTGAACCATCTGATTCATGTGTGGATTATTATATTAAAACACGATGTGCGGAATACGCTGAATACCAACACTTTATCTTGAGATTTTAGAGCGTTTACTCATACAGCGACCAGAGGTTACTCCTCAGAACAGTGTCAGTATTTAAGGTCAACATTCAGGTATTCAGTCAGGTATTTTATTTATTTTATCTATTTACTTGGGCGGGGCTATAGATGCGAAAGGCCTCATCTTAAACACACCAGTTAACATTAATATATTATTGATATAGCATTATAAATCAGTATTCATCAGTATGTATGCATTATATTATAGTATTATAGCATTATAGTATTTTTGGTCTGATGAAGTTAGGACTCCTTTTGCTGACAACCCCAGAACTGAATTAATTTAATGCAGAATTAAAGAAGAAAGACGCTAATCACAAATCAAAAATATCAGATGAGCTGTGAATGCTCATACAAGTATATTACATGATCCAATATCATATGTAATATATATATAAATAAACAAGTAAAAAATAAAAGTAACTTAAAGGTAGTCGACACCATGTCCTCTGGATCAGAGCGTGGCTGTGGAAGCAGCCATCACAGGCACATTCCACTGGTGAAGAGATTTCCTCTCATATCATACAGAACACTATCATCCCATATCAAAGCCAGTGCAACAGCAGCACACAGGGCCGTCTTACTAGAAGGAGTCTGAATCAGTAAAACATTTTCTTTAGGTCTTGAGTGGCTGAGATCACAAGCTGTTTTAATTTTAGGTGGAATGAGATATTACTGATCAGAGGATCTGTATCAGCACTATCTTGCTGGACTTCCCCTCGCCGGACCAGATCAAGTCCTGCGGTCGGGGCCTGCTGCTGCTCTCTTTATCGTCCTGCCCGAGCCACTTCAGTAGTCCTCTAATACGACAGCTGCACACAGCTACAGAGACATGTGGCAGTGTGAACATGGGCACAGTGCGCGCTGATCTGAGCCCTGTGTGTGGCACGCCTGATCCCAGGGCTTTGGAGTGGCCGACGGCTGGGCAGCCGCTACAGTTCTGACAGACTCAGCCAGTCTGAAGTTATCCAGTCCCACAGTTTAGGTTTCCGGCAGAGATGCTCTCACTGTGTGTGTGTGTGTCCAGTGGCTGAAACACACACAGAGGGGTGACTCACAGCTGCTATCCCAGGATCAAACACTTAAAGTGGGCCCTGGGTAAACCATCAGGCTTGATGCTTTATAGGCGGTGTGGTCCTGTGCTTTGCCTCAGAGACAAAACACAGATATGGACGATGAGAGGGTCCAAAGCCTCAACATCACTCAGACATTTAAACTTCTACGATGTCCCACGTGTTGTATTGTGGCCTCGTGTTTTATATGGTTGTGTTTTCTCCACTTCATTTAGTTTATTCTTACATTTTCAGACTTTATTCACTATTGAATTGAGAATATAATCCTGCAGTGTCCCAGAAACACATGTAAAAACCTTTAAAACTGAAAGTTGGAACAATTCATGACAGTATGTTTATTTCATTTTATTTTGCTGTAATGGTAGAAAATCGAATCTGATGTTATAGGTAGTGTATTTTTATTTTCTTCACTATGGAGGTTCTTTATATATAATTTTTTTTAAGTCAGTAGAATTCAATTCACAGTACACGACTACTCACTCAGTTTCAGTGACATGATCTATGAAACATATTATTGGAGCAGATTCAAGCATTTATTTTTCACATTCTTTTACATCCCTATTTCAACATTTTCAGTGATATCTCAGATACTGAGCCATGGATGTTAAATTAATTAAAATTTGGAACGTAAAAGATGGATTGGATTGCTTAACATTTCTAGATTCTAGTATTTTTGAAACAAACTATTTGATTCAACAGTGTGGGCCTGATTTGGATCATTTCTGGTCACTGTGCTGTATTTTTGATTTGCAGATTAACATACATTGATTAGCTGGTGGGCAGCAGAGACAGCTCCGTCATACATATCAGCAGTATATGCAAAGTGACAGCTGACAAGTCAGAACACACACAATCACACACACACACTGTGTGAGCCCCCCCCCCTCACTGGCTGCTGCAATAACCCCCAAGCCACTATCTGTCTGCCACTTGTATGAAGGATAAAGAGACAGGATGTGGGGTGGGGAGGGGGGTCAGGCCGGTGACTGAATGCTCCATCAATGGGCTTATTTTCATTACAGCCAAACAAATGTGTCACCCCAATCATCACACGGCTGATTTTATCCTTCTGTTACTGTAGCTCCACAAGCATTTCCTTTTGTGAGCGCTCGCTCCTGATAATCCCGCTCTGACAAAGGCCCCATGTGCCGCCACAGAGCTCCATGACCAAAAATGTAAAACTAGACGTTTCCACTTACATACTTTCTCAGTGATATCATACATAATGAAAGTGTTTGTAAGCACTTTTGCTTGTTTGGTAATTCCTGTAATCCTATATGTTGCAATAACAGGCATTTGGAGGTAAACACTTACTGGAATTCAGCCTGTTTGTGCACAGTGTTTGATTCAGAGTTTTTTATTTAAAGACAAAGTTGTGCCTGAAATAATTGTTTACATTCTAACTTGGTTTTCCACCTCGAAGCGACTTCTGGTGAGAGCTCAAGTCCTACGTTTTGACAGCAGATGAAAGGTCTGTGTGTTGTGCACTTATCAGGTATATTGTAGGTTAATGGAGCAGTGTGAGGCGCAGCTCTCAGTGGGACGGGCTCTCAGTGCTCTCTGTCGAAACTCCTAAACCTGAGAAACTCCTTTATTCCACCCTCCACTTGCAGACTGTCTCCAGCTTTACTGGGCTCCCCTGTCGTAAATGGGACTGGTATCGTTTTTTCTGGCCCTGCCAGACTCGGTGTGAGCTGCAGCGTGACCTAACCAGGTGAAAACAGTAATGCTGCCGGTACCGCCTGCTGCCCTACGAGGAATGCTGTTCATTTGTCCAAGTCTAGGGGACAGCTCCAAAATGAGACATTCAGGACATTAGAAATCTTTTGATATATTGTTATGTCCATCAAGGTGCCTGCGTCACCCCTGTTTGTTTGTTTTCAAACAAACTCTAACCATCACTGTTGGATCGTTTGTCGATTTGTTTTCAAGCAAAATCAAACAAGAACTTTCAACAAATTTGGATGTGGTATGGCTCAGGACAGAACCCAATCAGTTTTGGTCTGGAATCGGATAAGAGGGTAGATGTTTTTTTTTTACTGTCATTAAAATTCCTTCTGTTTATTTATTTTTGTTCTATATTGTCAGCATTTTTGCTGGGAATCATTCATGGATTCTGATGGATGAAAACAGAACATTCGTTTGTGCATTCCTGAGTCTAGCTGAATTATAATGTCAGATTAAAGAAATGTGACATGCACCACATTAATTAAATAATAATGTTTAGATTGGGGTCAGCGTTGTTCTCATTCAGCTGCAATGATGTTGTTTTATTTCAGTTTAATCAAGATTGTTATTATTATTATTATTATTGCCCGATAAAACGTGAATAGTCAACAGCACAGGAGGACCAGTTCAACATTTACTGATGTGGATTTTAGACCAGATGGGATGTATAAAGCAGCAGAGCATTTTTTTTTTTTTTTTTTTGTCTCCTTTATCAATATTGTTCCTTGCTTGTTGGTTCCTGGTTGCATACTTGACTGACTTTCAGTGGAGTTGGGTCAAGCATCATCGATCCAAGGTGGGTTAGCAGAGGTGGGTGAGGAAATGCTTGGAGAATCAAATTGACCCTGGACACCCCCTGAAGCTGAGAAAGTCCCTGTCACGACCCCGGGGGGCCTCTGCCACGGCACAGAGATATAATACTGCTGTGTATCAATGATAGGATATGTCGCTCTGCATGTAAGGATGTGAAATCCAGCTGAGATCATCCACCACCTCCCCGTATGACGCGTGGCACAGGTTTGAAGAGGGTATCAAGTGAACACTTACTTGCTATGAGGAATGTGGCACTGTGGTGTCCAGCAGACTGCAGGAACGCTCAGTCTTCTCTCTCCCTCGGCAGGAAGACCCCCGCCCCCCCCACCCCTCCACACACTCCGAGAAACCTGTTAGGCCTTTTCACCAGCTTGTAAACACACCTCCAGTCTGGAGGCAGATCTGTCTATACCTTTTGTTCCAGCTCCACACTGTCTGACTGAAACAGGCTTCTAATGTTACGATGCAACACCAGAAAAGCTGTGTTCGGGCCTGAGATACAATGAACAAAAACACATCCATTAGGGTGTGAGTAACGCCGCAGTGATGCTGCAATAAAAATCTGCAGCACTAACAACCACAAGAAGGTGCCTCCATTAACAAGGAGGAATAAATACCACAGTTTGTTAATGCACCATTTAAATCAACTGTTGTGGCAACCGAACAAAAACTGCATTGCATGTTCATCCTCACACATATGTGTGTTTCAGCAGTAATACGTGTGAAAGACGCAGGATTTGTTTTTACTGCAGGGACGTGTTGAATGAATGTGAAGGAGAATAAAACCCGTCAGGTTCAAGCTACTTTCTGAAATAAGGCGACAGTTTGGTATCATGACTTGTTTATTTAGATTTAGGGTTTTTTTCTGTTTTTGTTTTTTTGTAGTGGAAAGTAAACTGTGTTTAGCACAAGTACAAGTACTTTACTTGTGCTAAAGTAATATAGTATGTGATTTGAGTACCATTTCATATACATAATACTTTCTGTTCACTGCACTGGACTAAATCAAAACTTTAAAATATAATATAATACTTTAATCCAGTGGTTTAGTTACAGTTTCCAGCTGCAAACTTCAGCTGGTGCAACAATATAAAATACACACGGTCAGCAGACGCTTCGTGACTTCAAAGGCAGGAAAGCGACGGTGTGACGTGGTGAAATGAAATAGTGTGACTGTTGAATGTAGCAGAGCCGTTGTTGACGTGGTGTCAGCTGTGAGAAAGACCTCCACCTGTCACACAACAGGCTCCATCCTCACAGTGTCAAAAACAACAACAACAACAACAAGGTGAGGACTTTAGTCATGAAACCTAAAATACAAGACTCGAGGTGAATATCTGACACGTCCATCCGATGAACGCTTGTGATCGTGACTTTGTTTTACTCTCATGAGGTTTGAGTCTACAGACTCTGCTGCTCCTCTTGATACAGGATCCTCCTCCTCACTTGCACGTCTCTGTGCCATTATTCTCACCACTCTGATAGAAATGAACTGTTCTACTCCTCCCGATACAGCTTTGTCATAACATTAATAATAATAATACAACAGGAAGCATAATGACAATTTATTCTAGCCTGCCTCTGTACAGACAAGGTGTTATTTTCATAAACTGTCTTTAACTGCTGTCTGAAAATATATTACTTCTTTCTAAATCCCTAAAAAAAGCTTTTCTCTGTGAACATGGCATGACTCTGACTTAAACTGTTTAAAATAAGTTAAAATGTTTACTCTTCTAGATGAGAGTAAATGATTCTGGGCCCACGTATTGAAGTATATGTCATTTTGTTGAAGTAAAATACTGATAAAAAATGCTATATGTTGGGCCTTTATATCAGGACTCTACCCTTAGTCTGAACTGATGTGGTTTTGTTTTTTAGATTCAGTGTTAGAGGTTTAACATCAGGCTTTTAACATCTTGGGACCATGTTGGGATTAAATGACTCAATCACGTGATCACCTGTAGCTTCTGTGGATACACACATGCATCAAACAAGTACAAATACATAGATTTCACCTCCTTTGTGTCTCTGCCTGTGTTCAGGATAAGATAATAATCTTCATCTTCAGCTGCACTTTCAACATTTCACAGGTTTTGTTGCTGAACACATTCATGCACTCGTCCATCATGGACTCCCGACACTGCAGGAGAAGCTGATTTTTTATTCCACAACACCTCGGAGCCTTTTCCGGATTGGGAAGTAATTATTTGAACAGATAAATAATATTTGCTGTACCTGACTAAAAGTATCCAGGTCTTTTATCACAGCTAATACAAGCCAAACAAAAAACTCTGAGACTTCTACCCACTCACGTTTACTTTGGCCCAAGGTTTAAAATTCAAATCCTCCCCTTTTCTCTTTAGCCTCCTGTCAGTGGCTGTCGCTGGAGGGATGCTGTGATTTATCGACAGGGTAAACAGCTTATGAATGAGGCCTAAGCTTTAGTTATACAGTTTACAACATTTGAGTAACCACAGGAGGTTTGTGTACACACACTGCTCTCAAGGCTACTGTTAGGGGAGAGAATGAGGTGACCAGCCTCATCCCATGTCGATGGAAATTCCTCAATGTCTTAATTGTGAGCCGCTAAGATTAATTCTGCGTGTACAATTGCTTGTGTAAACGTTTCATGGTGACGCCGAGACATTTTTAAACAAGTTTCAAGCAGCGTGAAGAGTGAAGGGGATTGTTTACGCCAGTACCTGCAGGCTTTGGTGTGCTTGTGTGCTTGTGTGTGTGTGTGCTTGTGTGTGAGAGAGAGAGAGAGTGTTGAGGTGGGTGTTAAGGTTTTATTTCTGAAGCTTATTGTCCTGTGAAAGGAAAGGGGAATGTGTAGATTCAGAAGTACACAAGGAAAATTTAACATGGATTTTTTATTTTAGATTTTACATGGAGCAAATCTGAGGAGTACCCTGTGTGTGTTTAAAAGACTATGGTAAGGCAGAGGCTGCTGTTGGCTAATAATTAACCAGTTAATGCTCTTTCTGCATGCAAGTCAACTCACACACTAACAGACAGGGGAGATAAAGGAGAAACCAGAAAATGGCCAAAACACACAGACCCAAATATCTTTAAAGGTTCAGTGTTGTCAGTTGAAATACCATGAAGTTACTATTCAATGAAGTTTACTTTCATAGTTTAAGGTACAGTGTAGAGTTGGCTGTTATATGTTGAAAGGTAAAAGACAAAAACCTGCACAGTAGTGTGTGTGTGTGTGTGTGTGTGTGTGTGTGTGTAAAGAAAAAAAGGCCATTGTATTACAGTTGATATTTCTCTAGGTGTTTGCCATGTGTAAATTCTGTAAAGGTGTAAACAATTCTATTTTGCACTTGTACTCGCTGACGCAGCATGCCATCGCAGGCGTCACTGAATTCTTGCACATATTTAAACACATCTATTGTAAAAATGGCCCTCTTCCTGTTGTTGTTTTGTGGAGACTTGATTTTATTCAAGCCCCAGGAAGTGGAATAATTTCAATGCAGATGTTTTTCACTGTAAACAGGCGCAGCGATGTGGGGGGAGTCGCAGGATGAAAGTCGGGAACGAGTGTTTTCCAGAAGTGGAAAGCATACTGAAATATTTTACTCCAGCGCCAGTGGTGTTGCTTCATTTAAGTTTTAATTAAAGCAAAAAGCTGTTTGAAATTAAATGGCTGAAGTAAAATGGAATTTAGTTGGTTAAAAACGTTGCAGTTTAACTCATTTTTACCATCTTGCGTTCAGGTGGCGACTCACAGACAGGCCTGGTGTGTGAATGTCTCTTCTAACATCTGTACACATGAGGTTTGTTGCTGGAAGAACATATAGCATAGACATATTTTTGATTTCAAGGATTCAAGATCTTGATGAACAAATACCCGTTGAATTCTTTGCTTAGATTCAGATCAGATCAATTCAGGTCACAAAGCTTTAGAAACTATATGCCAATTCAAAAAGTGTGAGACGAGCTTGTGCTTATACAACCTGAAGACGCAGAGCATCCCACGTGTGATAACTGCTGGGTTTCGTGTTGCAGTGCAGACTGACTGAAGGCCAGTAGCTGAGAACCCTGCTGGTCACTGCCAGCCAAATGAAAAATGATGCAGTCTTGTTGAAGATTAAACTCAGATCTGAGGCCATTTTTATGTGCTGAGGTGTTATGGTTAAATCAACAAGCATTAACCAGTGCGTTCTGGCCTAGTGCAAACAAGAGCTGCAGACCCCTGTGATTAATGAGCTGGCCTGATGTAACCATGGGGGAAAATAGGTTAGTGCACCTGGTCGTTTACACTGTTTTTCATTCATTTGGAAAATTGTTGCGTTTGGGGAGCAAACAGTCAGAGAAGTGGGGGGGCTGTTTTCGAAAAGGAACCGCTGCTCGTGGTCGTAAATGTTTTCAATCGCTGAATGATTGTGTTTCTGCTCATGGTGGCACAGCCTCCTCAATAAATCTGTCTGTGTGACAGAAATATAGCCGCAAGTCGTGGCCTTCTACACACGCGCTGTAAATACAGCATGTAAATCATACTTTTACTCCGTTTTTTTCAAACACACGTGAAGAAGGGAAGGGCGCTCACTGGTCCCCGTTGACAGTTTGCGTCCTGCCGTGAGGATGCGCGGTGCCCAGCAGCTAATATTGCACTGTCATATATTGCTTTTCTTTTGTCTTTGTCAGTGATCATCAAAAGGTCAGCAAGGTGACGTGAAGTTGTAAAATGGCCCGAGCAGGGCTGACCTATGGCTGCCTGAACATTCCTAATGAAATAGCGAGGCCCCCGGGCCTGGCCTGCCAATACAGGGCTGATTATAACGAATCAGGTCCCTCTTAACACAATAATGTGATCAATTTCTCATTCCACTGAATAAATAACATGGCAGATAGGGAGCCTTGAGTGACCTGCAGTTAACCCCTCTGCTCATTATTCATATCAGGGCCTGAAAAGAGAGGGAAGGAGACGAGGAGAGAGGGAAGAACCAGGTCAATTTGAGCTAATTATTGCTTTGACAGTGTTGTCCCCCTAAATGGCCCTGATTGGATGAATGTCCTGGGACCTCTTTTTATGACATCTGCTGTCAGTAAGGCCAGCGAAACTCTGGACCTGCTTCTGGCTCCTTGGGGGATTTAGCAGAGGCGGCAGATGCTGTAATGTTCCCCCAGCTAGCGGTGGCAGTAGCCCACACAATCACCGGCAGCAGCGAGGCCAGGCAGAGAAACATAATAGGCTCACTCCGACTACTTTCTCCCTGCTGGGAGCTTATTCTCTCCTGCTACTGGTTAACACGAGGATACTCTGTGAAATACCTGGCTCACCAGATTCACGGCGGAGCAGCCACAGCAGCCAGCGCCTTCCAACCTGAGCATCATCAACCCCGTCAGCTCCTCTCTGATGCGTTTGAGCTGCATAAATCTGGACGCTGCTACATTTACAGCAGCTACAGCCAGTCACCCTCTTGAATCTTTGTTCCGGCCTCAGTAATGGAGCTGGGTCTGAGCAGGCAGGATTTCTCCTCATTGTAACCAGAGGCCCCTTGCCTCTGTGGCGGGGCCCATGTAGGCGCATACGACACTCCTTTGAGCTTTACACGATACTAAATCGACCGGGAGGATGTTACACGGTCATCACTCTTCATTTATTTACCTGTGGCTCCTTCGCTCCTTTTTTTTTTTTTTTTTCGCCACAGTCCCACTCGGAGTCCGTGTGAGAGCTTCACCTGACACCCAATATCTAGACCTATTGCTCTCATCTCCTGGAGTATTGGTCTCCACTTATCTCACTCTCATCATCTAACTTTAATCAAGTAAATGGATGTGTTTAAATGTTGCTAATTTCACTTTGGTAATTGCTTGTGTTTAATTAGATCTGATCAAGGCAGCGTTTTAACTAATTCAAAGTTTCTGGTGCAAAGTTGCTCAAAGTCGAATCACATCTATAAAAACCTTGACATGAAAAATAACCTTAAACTCAGTGTTGTGCATTTTGCTGCAAAATAGACGCAAAGAAGTTGTGGAGAACATTGAGAGGTGTATCTGCAGGGACGTGCACAGACATTTTGAGATACTGTCCTCAGTCAACCAAACCAAACTTTAAATACTATTATTATTATTCTGCATCTTGTGCTTAACTGCAGATCAGTCTATCACTCGTATCAGTAAGACTTAAGACATCACTTTTCTGCATTATTTTAAAATCTTTAATGATACTATTGCAATAAAATGTACACTGATGCAACATCATAATAACGAAAAAAACTTTTTCAGTCAAACGGAGCTGTTCACGTGTACGTGCAACAAATGAAACTTGTTTTCATCCCGTGCCTTTATTCAAAACACTACGGCGAAAACATGCACGGAGATTCTGATGTTTAATGACTCATATAAATTGCATGCATGCTTCTCTCCTTTTATGTCTGACTTTACCTCACAGTGCGACTCACACCAGATGTATCCTGCTACTTTATATCCAGACCCTGAGCTGCGGATCCCTCTCGTCTCTGTTCACACACACAGACCTGATGGTCTTAGCATCTGGCCACATGGCTGCATCTCTCTATATCTCTCTGTGCCCCCCGCCCCCCCTTTCTTTCTCCCCTTCTCAGTGTGCAAAGACCTGAATGACGTCGCAGAGGCCCGGTACACTTTTACTTAAGCCATTACAGTTCCTGGGAGCGTATTGGTGGTGGGGGGCTCAGTTCCACATGAGAGGACTTCCTCCTCAGCAGGCAGTGTTTAAAGAAGAGCAACAGGTGGCTGCTGGCAGAGGGAACCTGAGGCTAAGTGGATGTCAGGCTGGAATTGTGGCTGAATCACGGCTATTTATTTGACCCTCCTCACATCTGCACACGTCCCCCCCTGAGAAGGAAGAGACAGGAGGGGAGGAGAGAGATGTGGAGGGGGCATTTGCTCTCTCCTCTCCGCAAGCTAATGTGGGGCTTGGGGATGTGTGTGTGTGTGTGGGTGTGTGCGTTGTAGGGGGACAGGGGAAATTGAACATGGTATTAATTACAGCTCTGTGTTCACATGACCGCTCCTGAAACGTGTTTATACATGGAAGTAACGTCATGTGTGCACAACATGAAGAGGGTCAGTGGGATGAACGTGTTTTTTTCCACATGGTGAGTGAACATGTTGATTCACAAGTGATGTTCCCACCAAGCTGTTGCAGATGAGTTAGATTTTACCCTTTTGAAAATCTGGAATAAGTGAGAGCACCCTTTGCCTTTTTTCTTAAGATATTTCACTCTAATGATGATGATAATTGTTATTACATTTTTTATCTTATCTTTAAACGAATCAGGTCATGTGATGAGATGCATATTGGTTATATCAAAATAAAAGTAAAACCGATAAAGTCATTGTTCACACATATAATTTCTTGAAAAATAAAATCTTAAAACTGAAAATATATAATGCAGAGGAATTTTAAAAATATTCTATATAAATAATCAAAATATGTCATAGAATTGTATTAAATTGTTAATGTGTAACACAAAGTGTAAATTGTAAAAAAACAATGCTTCCTAAAAAAATCTATGAAATTGTATCTGAATAATCAAGAAATCTGTAGAAAGTCAACACATTAAAACATGAACACCCTAATTATTAATTTTTTTATCTGTCACGTTTGCAAGTCACCCGAACCTGCATGCACACCCGGAGCGAGCCAGACAAGAGCCTGTCTGAAGCAGAGCCGTGTGGCGGCTTGTTGGCAGTGAATCCAGAACAGTGGCCAGGTCTTGGGAAGGATCCCTGTGTGTCTTTCCTGTTGGCCTCAGTGTTTCCATGCCTTATCATCCCAGCTGATAATGCAGCGCTCGGGGCTCTTTTTCTCAGGACCCACAGCACACTGCCACACATTCTGATGGCGTGACACAGACCTCCACCACAGAGCCCCCTCTGTCTGAGGCAGAGCACAATGCCGGGGCCGGGACCCACAGCTGGTACGCATGCCGGCGGAGGATTCTGCCAACCTCACCGCGATCACTGATACATATGAGGACGTGTGCGTATGTGCAGCGCTGTGTGCAGATTTCAGGAGGTTCTCTTGATAATTTCTTTTCAAGTATGAACAGAAACAACATGTGCAGACTCAACAATGTGGAGGGAATTACAGAGAGCTGTGACCTTCTGTTCAGGAACACCACAATACAGACATACGCGTAAAACAAAAAACAAGCCCAATACATATTTTCAAAAGTGGCCTTCACATCTGTTTCAACATCCCCACCATGGATTAGGTTTGCAAAGTTTAAAACAAGTCAATATATATTTTAAAATCATTCATAGCTGCATTCTTTCGAAAAGCATCTTGTACGTCACATTTTGTTTTTCTGTAAATTGATCACCATCTAATGGACTCAGCCATCCCAGAATAAAACCACGTTCAAAGTGGTTTTATACGAGTTGTGCACTCATAAATATCAGCTCTCTCGTGTTGAAGATCTATTCCGTCACGTGGATCCCAACCAATCTTTCCTTGAGTCATGTCCCGCCCCTCCACCTTACTTCATGGAAAGCTTGAGTTGGTTGAGTTTTTTTGCACAGTCCCGTAAACAAACAAATGAACAAACAAAAGCAGATAAAAATAATCCCATTGCAAACACATTTCGAGGGTCAGTGCCAATGTTTCTAGTCTAACGTACAATGTTTTTCTTTGTTGGTAAAAACAACGGCGATTACCAAATTTTCCTGTTTATTGCACACGTTGGCATGACGACCGATACATAAAAGAACAACACATCTTCAACCAGTCAGCCTGTTTGGTTTGTGTCAGAATACTTTAAATAGTCCTTGTAAAAGTCAATATAAAGTCCTGGTTAAATAGATAATTTAGGATTTGTTTTTAGTATTACTGAAATAACTGTTGTATAAAGCTTTTCATTTATACTGTTATATTTTATATGACACTGGAATGTTTTCTTTATATATTTATATATTTGCAGCTTTAATTGCAATAATAACAGAAAATGTGTGATGCAAAATTTCAGCAACTCACCTCTTATCTTATTTTTTTTCCAAAATGATAATGAACTTGCTCATCTATGACTAATAGGTTATTGATTATAGGTTGTAGGTTATAGAGTATGACAGTTTAATTGCTGAATGACAGTGTTAATGAATCACTCTGTGCTGCAGTCCTCCATGTCTGTGACTAAGTGGGAGGTAACTCCCAGACTGAGGCTCAGTAAAGTTTATTAAACACATCAGCTGGTTTGCAGCAGACCATTACTGAAACACTATTTCCAGCAATGAGAGATCAACAAATAGGCCTGGGAAATAACAAGCGAGAGGACTTTGGTCTTTTAAACCAGAGAGCATTATGCAAACTTTGAAGAGGGAATTTATTAAATCTCTTACAACAACTGAGGGGGCTCTATATTTAACTTTGCCAGAGCACTTCGGACAAGTATTGGCTGTGGTTTCCAATTGGCTCTGGGAGCAGTCTGGTGGCTGCGAGGCAAAACTTCTGGAGTCCCCGGCTTCCTAAAATGAAACAGCTGCATGGTGTGACACAGAGAGCGAGAGAGCGGCGGGGAGGAGGGAGGAGGAGTTTTCATGAATGAAGTCAGAGGGGAAGGGGAGGAGAGAGGAAGCTCGCTCGGGGCTGTGCACTACTATGTAGGTGTGTCATTAAAAGGGTTTTTGGGGGCGTACAAAGTATGGGTGTGGACTCAGACATGGGTCATATAAGTTCAGTTTGATTCATAGTATGAGAGGGGAAATGGTGTTGTTGTTTATACTGGCTCAGGGTGCACAGCAACCCACTGTGTAATTTGTAGTGTAGTTTGCACAGATCTGCCCCCGGGGAGCCGTATGAAGCTGTCCTACATCGGCTGTTCCCCCTGCCGCCAGAGCCCTGCGTGTCCCAGCACTGCTCAGTCGGCAGAGACAGAACAGATCACCACTTGGACCCTGCAGAGGGATATTAAAGTCCAACGCTTAAATTAAACTTCAGAGTCTGACTTGAGATGAACCTCCAAAGCTATCGAGCAGCCCTCGTATGCACTCGGTGCCAGAGCAATATCTGTATAATTAATAACCACAGGAAGACAGAGAGAAGGAGAGGGAGAGAGATCACTTTGCCAAGCCAAACCAGAGCCATGTGTATATGAGTATGGAGCGCACACACACATTGTTTGGATTGGTGAGACACAAAAAATGCACAATAAAACGCTTTTCTGCTGAATCTGTGGAAACTTGTGGGGAGAAGCAACATGCTCTTTGCGTTTACCTGTCCAATCAGCAGCGAGAAACAGGGCGGGGGGACACGGGATCCAGCTGGTGTTGGAGTGAGTCAGGAAACCAACACAATCTGGTGCTCGTCCAATACACTTATTTTGTGTTATTAAATATATCCAGACCTTTTCTTGCAGGAAAAAAAACAAGGTTCAAGTATTAGAAATGAAAAGTCCTCGGGGAGTAAAAATGGATCCATGCCGCTTTGGGCACGATCATTTTCACTGCTACGCCAAACTAACACAGATCTTCTGACCGAGCAGGAAGCTGCTGAGCTGTTTTTTTTTGCCCCTTCTGCTTCCTGTAAATTCTCCTTAACTCAGGTCCTCAGCGATGCTTACATCTGCATCACACATGCCAACGGTGTCTCACAGTGGCGTGAGTGCATACATTTTAAGGACGGGTGGTCTCAGTGGTATTTCAAACCATTATTTTTATTGACCCTGGCATTCTCTGCATCCTGCTCCATCCCTTTTTCCTACTTAATGTCTGTTTTTTTAAGAATCTTGTTTTCGAACTTGCAAGCCTTGTTTTTTTTTCTTGCTGCTTTTAATTATTTCAATGCATAAAAAATAATAACGAAGCTGAAATGATACCTTTCCCATGCGCCAGGCTGCATAAGCACTGTTTCACCCCGTGCACAGGCTGTTCTCACTGGTGTGGGGCTATCTATCTCACACCAGTCCTCGGACTCCCCTGATCAATATGGTGAGCCAGTGGTCATCATCACTCATTGGGAACTGACAAACACGAGTGCACACACACACACACTCGTGCACACCGTGGCCTTTTAAACCTCTGTATCTCCCAGTGTAAGCAATAGGACATAACCCATAGAGCACTTAATCCATCTGGCTTTGATGAATGGATTCAACATCCATTTTCAGACCCGTACAATGGCCCTGTATGAATTTTATCAGCGTACAGTGACAAATAGCACTTCTGTTCTCTGTTAAGAGCCTTCATTGTTCCTCTGGCGAAGAGTCATGCAGATGTCACCGCCTTGGCGAGGGTACCCGCAGTGACTTGTTTAGAAAATATAAATGTAACGGTCTGTAGTCTGACATCATTGTCTCGACAATATAGATGCCTATTTTGTCAGCACATAATTGGTATGAATGTATGACTTGATGCTATTTTGCCCGAGAATAATATCAAGGCTCTGTTTTATTTGGCGACGGCGGAGTAAGTGATTTGGTTTCTGCTGCTGGTCGAACATAAGACTTCACAACTTATTCATTACATAAGCATCAGTCTGTCGAGTTGAACGCCTCTTCTTCTACCATCTCTGATAAAATAAGGCAGCGGCCTAATTCATACCAAAATCGCAGCCAGATCATTTTTACTTTTATTCCCAGCTGTCACGGGTACAGACATCAACATTCAAAGGATCCTTTCCTCTTTAGAAATGTGTCTGCAAAGTAAAAGCACATTTGCTTTGTTGCTTTTATGCTTCATATCAAGCCGAGTTAGGGTTGAACTCAGGTCTGAGGCTTGATGCAATTTGTTTGCAGGTCTCAGAAAAAGCCACCACGTTGCGAATGACACTCATGACGAGGAAGAAGCCCCAGATTCTCTCCACAGGCCAAGAGAAGAGAGCAGGTATAGAAGAGGCGCGGCACTGGTGAAATCAAATATCAACATGATTCTACACCTTTAAAGATTCAAAGTAAGAACATACATTTGGACCGGAGCATCGTCTCAGCATTACTTTGGAAAGCTGCAGAGGTGAGCACGGCACGGATTTTGCTGCTACGACGCCCAGAGTGCGTTGACTGTAATATCAGTAGGGCATTAAGCACTGATGGGGATGGCATGGTCAGCTGCCGGATCTCTATGCCTTGGCTCTGAATAATGCAGCTTTTTCCTCTGAGGCCCTGTATCCTCTGGGCCCTGTCATTGAAGATGCCCTCTCATCTCATCTCTCACAGACACATGGAAATGTTCTCTCAAGTCAGAGTTTACATCACCCTGAGAGGCTCAGTGATTAGGTTTTTACAATGGTAAACGGCCCGGCCTAAGTGGCGCGTGTCTCCTTCTGAGTACATCTCCTGACTGTCCTCCTAATGACTCAGAAAATATGCACGCCGCTCCATTTATGGGCAGTAAAAACAGTCATCCAGCCGAATGCTAACAGACTGTGAAGAGCGCCATAAAAAATGTCTCCGTCATATTCACTTACAGCACAGTGCAGACTGGATGCTCAACTGGCTGTCATAACATCCAGGAGGACTGTCACCGAGCCCCCCGCTGTAGCTCGCTGCCCGTCATGAGCAGCCAGACATGAAGTCAAACAGCCGGCGTGCCCTCCCCTGCTACACGGGGTGACATGAACTAGCAGCCCTGCGCATAGGAAGTGACATAAACAAGCAGGCCCCAGAGAGGAAGGCCATCAGTGGCGATGATGAGCGACTCTCTGGATGCTCCTTGACGTGTGCGGTTGAGGCAGTGAGGGGTTGCAGGGAGCGGGTGTAGCGGGGGCGGGTGTTGCAGGGGGCGAGCGGAAGAGCCGTGCGCACGACTGCATTATCCGGCTGATTTAGTTATGACAGCTGGTGCCCAAGAGGAACGCAGCGGTGGGGGATAGGATCGCCCGGGCTGCAGACAAATGATGATGAAGAGATCACTTTAAAGAACAATCTCCATAATATTTCATGCTCGCTCGGCAGCTCCCAGGCAGCCCGGGCTGCAAGGCTAACTGCTCTATCAATTGATTTGATTCACTGCCGGAGCTACTCCTCACACATAGTATTTCAAATAAATGACACAGCAGATAGGAATGATATCTACATCAATATTAACCCTGAAAAGAACTAATGGATGCCGGCTGCAATTTGCACTATATCCTGAGTAATGCATGGGAGGCAGGTGATGGAAGAGTTATAACTCAGGCTTTTCCTGCCCCCCCCCCCCCCCCCCCCCCCCCCCCTGAAGGCACAAGAGGATACAATTTGACCTACACCCACCCCACCCAACACAAATATACAGGCTACATCTTTCCTCCTCCCTAGGCAACCATTTGTTTTTGTATTTATAAAGCACATCAAGGCAGACTCGGCTAAACTCGACCATCTCTCAAGCTTGTGGAACACAAAGGCAGTTTATCAGATAAATCACCCTTGACCAGTTAGCTATTAGAGCAGCCAGGAAGTGGCGCTCAGGCACGTATGGTGCTTATAATGATAGCATAGTTGCCTTTTATTAATGCGTGGACATGATGCATGCCCCTGTGTTGCAGTGGTTTAACATGGCTCAGCACTCTTTAACCTGATCCCACTTAGTAACCTGCAGTATTATGAATTCAGAGCAGGTACACAGACAGATATACAGATTATTCCTGATTTAAAAAAACACCACAGCTCCCTATGCAGAGGCCATGACTCTCAAGGTGGAGTGTGAATCTCTCCTTTTCTATAACACTATACTGAACTAAGAGTAGCACAGAGACAAGTCCATGTAGACATTACATCCTAAATAACCCAGCGGTCAGGTCAGGTGTTTCAGTCATTGCTGTGACATACATTGAGGAGGCAACACTTGCGTAAAGGTGGTGCCAGAACATTCATTAGCCAGGATGATGTTCACTGAGTAGCTACTGATCACTGCTGTCCCTGATACCTGACCCCTGCTCCAGTAAGAAGAGACATGGTCATTGCACACACACATAGTGGGAGGTTTGTGACTTGCCAATAAGATAGTGATTAATGACCATCTGAGCTGATTCGGGTTCCATCAGTGACGCCTGTGTCATAATAACACAAGCATCACTGATTGCGTGGGTCAGCAAGCACTGACTGTGTGTGTGTGTGTGTGTGTGTGTGTGTGTGGGAGGGTGGGGGCGGGGTGGGGGGGCGGCGTGGGA